>PNEQ01102322.1:0-56513 GCA_003012365.1 Medauroidea extradentata | reverse complement strand
AGTTGTTCTCACAGTCAGCTATGCAGTATGAAAATGTTTTGATGTTGCGTAAACTATTGGACAATGTGGTAGAATGCACTAGACTCCTGAAGGTTCTTGGGCAGCCAGTGGAACACTGGGATTCGCTTTTGGTTTTCCTTGTAACAGACAAGCTTGATATTGATTCCAAAAGACAATGGCAGTTGTCATTAACATCAGATGAGTTACCAACATTTGCACAGCTGACACAATTTTTAGAACACTGTACTCGGGCTCTGGTTGCTGCTGGGAGTGTGAAGAGCAAGACTTCAACCCCAAATACTTCTAAGTCAGCATTTCACAGGAACATGTCTGTATTGCATAATTAAACCCAACTAGACTATGGTAGTATGAAATGTAAGGGAGAACACTCATTACACAAATGCCCTGAGTTTGCTAGTGCCTCAGTTGAAGAACGACATGCATTTGTTAAGGACTGTGGGCTATGTTTCAACTGTCTAGGAGCTGAACATATAGTCAGACAATGTACATCTTCAAGATGCAGAATGTGTCATCGATATCATCATACATTGCTGCATCGTAGTGGTAACACAGGACACCAGTTACAGGACAGAGCTGAAACAGAAGTGAACAATCATCATGTCAGGCCAATAACGTCATCACAAGCATTGTTAGCATCAGCCATAGTAAACATTCAAGATAGGAATGGTAAGTTCATTCCATTTCGAGCTTTGCTTGATTCAGGTTCCGAAGCAAGATTTATAACAGAAAACTGTGTTCAAAAATTAAGGTTGCAAAAGGAGCATTCACATGTTATAATATCTGGCATAACATAAAAAACAGTGGGTCGGAGCACTGGCATGGTTCATCTGAATATTAGTCCAACGTTTAGTGAAGAGCCGTCATATACTCTGAATGCATTGGTACTACCAAGGCTGACTGGGTTGCTCACAAAAGAGCCCATTAAACCAAGGACTAATGGACACATTTGGAGGGGTTGGTACTGGCTGATCCTATGTACAATACACCAAATCATGTAGATGTTATTCTGGGAGCAGACATTTATCCATTTCTGCTTCGACCAGGGCTCCGCACTGGAGTGGAAGGCTCTCCAGTAGCATTTGAGACAGTTTTTGGATGGGTGCTGTTTGGAGCCATTGAGACATTAAAGCAGAAGACAGTTGCAACTGTGTTACACAGTCAGTTAGATGTTGATAAGACACTTCAACAATTTTGGGAGTTAGAAGAGGTTAAACCAGTAAATATGCTGACTGATGAAGAAGAGTTTTGTGAATATAATTTTAAGACAACCAATGAAAGAGATCAACACGGCCGATATGTAGTTAAGTTACCGATTATAGGAGATGATAGACAGCTTGGAGAATTACGATCATTGGCTGTGTCAAGGTTGCACAAGTTGGAGAGACAGTTAAAACGACAACCAGACAAACATAATCTTTATCACGAGTTTATGGACGAGTATTTGGCATTAGGTCACATGCAGCCCATTCCAGCAGGCGAACGAGATAGGCCAGTGCATGAAATGTACTACATTCCGCATATGGCAGTCATGAAGGAAAGCAGCAGCACTACCAAACTTGGGGAGGTGTTTGATGCATCGGCAAAATCTTCGTCTGGAATTTAATTGAATGACAAGTTAGCTGTAGGCCCCAAACAGCAAGATGATATATTTGCCTTACTAACTCGTTTCAGAGAGCATAAAGTTTCACTGGTAGCAGATGTTGCAAAGATGTATCGCCAGATTCGTATGTATGAATCAAATATGGATCTGCAAAGAATAGTATGGAGGCCATCACCAAGTGCGCCCATACAGGACTATAGGTTATGTACTGTCACATATGGGGAGAGTTGTGCACCTTACCTGGCTATACGAAGCATGAGACAGTTAGCAGTAGATGAACAGGCGAAATACCCCAAAGCATCATCTGTAGTGCTGAGGGATTTTTATGTTGACGACTTGCTGTCAGGAGCAAGTAGGCCTAGTATTGATGAAGTTGTTACATTGCAGGGTGAACTCATACAGTTGTTGGCAAAAGGAGGATTTGAACTGAGACAATGGCTGTCTAGTGCACCAGAAATTATGTATGCAGTGCCTGTGTCCTTACGACATGCAGTGGCAAACCGAGTAGCAGTGATCCAGGATCTTGTTAATCCATCTCAGTGGCATCATGTGGATGGTACAGAAAATCCTGCAGATTGTGCTTCTCGTGGGATTGCACCCACAGAATTACAAAATCATCCACTCTGGTGGTTTGGACCTGCATGGTTACAGGACCCTATCCTTCCATGTAATGTGCCAGGAAACACCGATTTTGAGATTGTTGTGCAAGAGAAAAAACAAGTATTACTTAGTGCAGTTTGTTCCACGGCAGATACACCCCTATTGGATAGATGGTCATCACAAAATAAGATTCAGAAAATCACTGCATGGTGCTTAAGATTTTACAAGAACTGCAAAACAACCAAGAGTGAAAGGATTAGACAACCTTCTCTGACAGTGGACGAAATACATGAGGCATTATTCCATTGGGTGAGGAACGTACAACTGGAATAATTTGGGTCAGAGCTACTGTGTCTGAAAGCAGGTAAACCACTGCCTGTTAAGAGCTGTCTTGCATGTCTGTATCCATTCTTAGATGAAAAAGAAGTGCTCAGGGTGGGCGGTCGTCTCAACAAGGCAAGCATTCCAGAGAGAAACAGAAGCACCCAGCTGTACTTCCTAAGCATAGTAAACTGAGTGAGCTTATAATAATGCATGTCCATTCGAACAACCTTCATGCTGGTCCTCAGTTGGTACAAGGGATTATTCAAGAGAGATTTTGGATTCTTAGAGCAAGAGATACAATTCGGCATATTCTCAAAATGTGTGTAACATGTCATCGTCAGAGAGCACAGATGGCCAAACAGGTGATGGGTAGCCTTCCAGCAGCAAGGGTACGCCCTGCTCGACCATTTTTGCACTGTGGTGTGGACTATGCAGGTCCATTGATTCTTCGTAATTGTAAAGGGAAAAGCACCATGCGGTTCAAGTGTTATGTTGCTTTGTTTGTATGTTTTGCAACCAAGGCAGTGCATATTGAATTGGTTAGTGAAATAACAACACTTGCCTTCATTACAGCACTGAAACGGTTCGTGTCACTTCGAGGTAGGCCTACCAACATTTATAGTGATTGTGGGACCACTTTCGTCGGAGCTGCTCGTGATTTGAAAGAATTGCATGCTTTAGTACAGAGTAAAAATCATCACCTATCAGTACAGACATACCTGGCAGAGCAAGGCATTTGCTGGCACGTCAACCCACCAGCAGCACCTCACCAGGGAGGACTTTGGGAGGCAGGAGTTAAAAGTATGAAATATCACTTACACAGAGTGCTTGGTAGCAGTGCATTGACTTTCGAAGAAATGTACACAGTGCTGACACTTGTTGAAGCATGTCTTAATTCCAGACCACTCACTGCTTTCTTTAGTGACCCTAACGATTTGTCAGTGCTTATACCAGGGCATTTTTGACAGGAGGTAATCTCGTGGCAGTACCTGAACGGGAAGTTACAGCACAGAAGATCAATCATTTGAAAAGGTGGCAGATAGTGCAACAATTAGTGCAGCATTTCTGGCGACGATGGTCAGTGGAGTATCTGTCATGTCTACAGAATCGGCCCAAGTGCAGGGTCAAGGAATCTAACCTGTGTGTTGGTGACCTCGTCATACTCAAGGACGAAAGGCTATCAGCACAGCAGTGGAAACTTGGCCGTATCACCCAGACATTTCCTGGTGAAGACGGACTAGTTCGCGTTGTTGCAGTGAAAACTGCCACTGATGAAGTAAAGAGACCAGTGTCTAAAGTGGCACCTCTGCCATTTCAAGCATAAGTACAATGACGAAAGTGCATTGTGACATAAACGTGTATTCCAATATTGAGATTAATTTGTGTTTGGTGTATGTTTAAAAATGCAATATGAGTATTATGTTATTAACTGAGAGTAACAAGGTGGGCGCAAATGTTTAGTCTATGGTTGAAAAAGTTTGTTGTGCTTTGGAGAAAGCTATGTTGATTATTATTATGTTTTGTTTTTTGGAAGGACAAGTTTTGCTTATCATTTGTAGTAGCATTCTTTCCAGATGTAATAAAATGTTCACCGAACAGGGAAGTTGGTAGGAAATGGTGAACGTACATCTTATACTTGCCATAAATTCACCATGTTTAACTAATTTGTTTTATCTTTGACGCCTAAAATAATTTTTAAACAGCATTTTGAAAACCGTTAAAACTTTTTTCTGTTATTATCATTAATAACTACTGGAATATAATAAAATATGTTGCGTATCTTGACTTAATAAAGTGACCAAAAAGTAATTCACTTACAGTGTGCAAACATGAAGACTGTTAAGTTAATCGTAAAAGGTTAAAATGCTGTCCATATCCACTGACATGAACGTACTGTACTGCTGTGTCAAGTAACAATTGCTCTGTTAAGTAGACAATACAATCAGGTTTTGCTACCGGTATTTCGAAGAATGTTACTACGACAATCTGAACTGTGTAAGGAACGATGTACTAGTTATAAAAATAATCAGCTCTGAACCACGGCCGTAGAAGAACAGGTCTGGAGACTCGCCTGGAAACTTGACCTCCTTGTTGTTTGGCTGCAGTTCACCAAGTTACCGAGAATGCTATACATTTTTGGCGCTGTAATCCGGGCGGTCAGGACCAAACTCCGCCCACTTCCCTTCCACTAAAATAAACAATTTATCAAAACGTATTTTTATCGATTTATGAAATACTTCCTTCGCTCAAAATTTTAAATCATGGCTCCAACAATCTTTATTTACTTTATAATATTAACAATGGAGAAAAAAGTAGGCGGTGTTTGAGTCCGACCGCCCGGATTACAGCGCCAAAAAGTACATTCTCGGTAACTTGACGAACTAGAGCCAAACAACAAAGGAGTCAAGCAAAATACATTGGTAGATAGGCGAGTGTCCAGACCTGTTCTTCTACGACCGTGGCTCTGAGGTTACATAGACAATTCACATTGTAGCATTTGATCAAATGTTATTGCTGTCCTGACGGTCGTAGAAGTGTGAAATAGCCATATATTTTATGTCTATGGAAAAGTTAGTTCTGTAGATGTTAGTAATTATTACAGTAGCCTCCTCTTAAAGAAAAAATTTAATTTATTATTTTTATAACGGCATGTCTAGGTTAAAATTTGCACGTTACGAGAACATACACCTGACTAAAACCATCGGACTGACTGAAATGAAATAATTTACATGGAAATCACAAGTCGAGCGCTATCTGCTAAATGTACATTTTAAAAACTTAAAACAAGAAAACTTGCGCTTTTAAAAAATTCCAAAAGAAATATAAAGCCTTTTGTTTTCAAAAATGCTTTCAAACTACGAAGATAATTGTAGTTTTGTGGTTTTTATACCTTAACTAGCAGTGCGCCCGCGGCTTTGCTCGCGTGTGTTACTCATGACAGATATATGCTTTATTCGAAAAACCTCTTTGTACAACATGTAGGTATTTAAGGTCTAAAGTGTTAGAATGACAAATCTGCTAGTTGAAGTAACCCTGCAGCAGGATAAGTAGATACAGCTGTCCACGCGAAAAGCAGTCTTAAGTTTGTCCCTGCCAATAACAGCGACTTCGCCTGGGCCTTATTTATAGCACTGCAAAGTTAACGTTGTGGAGTGATTACAGACACCTAAATATAACAGGTTAATCGAACGAAAAACGTATAATTTATCCTGTGCACAAACATTGGTGACTGTGCCCTCAATTACATATTTTCAAAATATTCACTTGAAGTTTATTGTAATCAGAAAGTTTAGGTGGGAAAAGGTTTTGCAGAAACGTATCTGGTGCCCCAACCTTGAGATTAGTGAGATGATAATTGTGAGCTGATGTTGTCGAGGACCATAATTGGAAAGTGAACTGCATAATCCATTTATCCCTTTTAAACGACTATAAGCAAACTGCACTAATTCGATCTTCCTTGCAATTTTAAGTGTGTCAGAATTGAACGTTCGCACGCAGCTTTTACCGGAGATCGAGCCCAGAACTAAAACCAACTGCGTCACGTAACGTCGAAATAATTCATGAAAACTAATTTAACTAAAAAAATTAAATATTCATGTCCTGGACTCATAGAGGTTGTACAACGCCACGTTTCGATATGTTACTGTAGAGTAAACTCCGGTATAATTTATTTGCCGCTGGTCGTGTATTCTTTTCCGGTCGTCTGCCTTAAAAGTTTACAAACTTAGTTTTATTCTTAATAATCAAGTTATCTTACAAAGTAAAAAAAAACTTACATATAATTTTTTTTAAATACTTACATAAGCTTACCTACTTACTTACATAAGTTGATGGAAAACTAATTTTGTGTTTTTTCACCGTTTAGAGCGTCGATTTTCGAAATATTTTAATTCCACATCTTAGACATTTGTACAAGTATCCAACTGAAGTGCAAATCACGACGGTAGCCCGTTCAGTCGAATCAAAATCGGCCATCCATTAAAAAACACATATGACCCCTGTACAGTACTGAGTGTTCGAATTTTGAAAAATCTTAAAACAGTTTTGCGATCATTTTTGAAATCATCATCCTGAAGCAAAACATAACTGTAGGCCCCTATATCTCGACGGGTTCGATAGATATCGAAGATTTATCTAAAACACATTCAATGCCTTTTCACCTCCTAAGAGACAGAATTTCGAAATACCCTTGTATCACATTTTAGACTACTTAACTGGTGACTTTTGGACGCGAAAAACACAACAATAGCCCGTTGGACTCAAGATATATCGAAGATTAATTAAAATCGCAGTTCATCACTTTTCACCCCTTTTCACCTCCTTAGGCGTGGAATTCCGAAAATTCCTGAAATTGTTTTTCAGGTATTTGAGTAAGCATCAATTTTAAACAAAAGTCACTTCGCTAATAAAGATCAATTTTATATATATATAGGTTGTGAATCGAAAACATGTTTTACCCTTTTTTTACCTCTTTGAAGCCGAATTCGGAAAGTATATTTTAATGGTCTTTATATATTTACATAAGCATCAATCTAAAGCAAATGGCACTTCGATATCTCGATTGGTTCGATAGATATGGAGAAATAATCGAAAACGCATTTCACGTATTTTCGCCCCCTTAGTTAAAGAATTTTAAGACTTCTTGGGGAAAATCACGACCATAGTCAATTGTGTTTCAGTGATATAGTCAATTACTGAAAAAACACATTTTCCTTATATTTACTGCTTTGGGATCGAATTTCAAAAAATCCTAAAACCACTTTTTGGGTATTTACGTAAGCAATATTTTGAAGTGAATAACAACTCTCTATCCCGAATAATTCAGTATATCGATAGTTAATCGGACTTTTCGCCCCTTTAAATGTTGAATTTCGAAACACCCTTAAATTGGTTAATATATATTTCTATGTGTGTCCTATTAAAGTAAAAATTACGATGATAGGTCGTCGGATTCGAGCTCTATCGACGTTTCTTCGGAAACACATTTCACCCCTTTTCACCCCTTTAGAGGTCGAAATTCAAAAAATCCTTTCTTAGTACTCGTCTACGACCACCACAAAATTTTTCACGCTTCTAGGTCCAGTGGTTTGGGCTGCAATTTGATGTGTCAGTCAGTCAATCAGTCAGTCGGTCGGTCAGTCAGTGTTCTCTCTCTCTCTCTCTCTCTCTCTCTCTCTCTCTCTATATATATATATATATATATATATATATATATATATATATACATATATATATATATACACCAGAGTGGAGTGCGGAACTTGGGTACACTGTAAAAAATAGCTTGTAAATTTGCCATACATACGTATGGAAGCGCTAAGAAAGCTGGTATGGTAGAATTGTTTCCCAAACATCCATGGTAGCACTCCTAAACTTTTCTATAAAACAGTCAAATGTATACTGAAGTTACTAGACTTGTATTGTAACAAGTGTAAAAGTTTGCATACTTACAAGGCGGAAGTATGGTAACTGTCCCATACTGTGTCTAGGTTAATTACTTCCAAAACATTTTAGGAAGGTTTTTTTACAGTGTAGCTAGAAGTTTATTCTAAAACTGATCACGGCATGCGACTCATGTCTGCTCAAGAATAGTATCCAAAGAACGTTGTACTTTAATGTCCTTAAATAATCGTTAATACAGATTTTCTCGCAGCCGAAAATGGCGTAAAAATGGGTGATTTTGCGGTCCTTTTTAGGAATGAAAAACTAGGCGCATAACATTTACAAATGTATAGGCGTGTGCAATACATATTTATCTTAAATATTACGCCATAAATTGATTTGGCCACCCCTGAATTCCTCATATAGACAATCTATCGAAGAGAACAGCACGCCAGGTCAGTTACTTGCGACACTAACTCCCAACTGACCGAGGTGGTAAAACGGTAACACGTTCGACTCGCATTTGAGATAACCCAGGTTTGATTCTCGACTCCGCCCATCCTATCGGTTTCCCATTGTTTACCAAAATCGCTCCAGACTATTGCTGCCGGATGGCTCATCATAGGGCATGGCCGACTCCTTTCCTATGTCGTTGTGTAAAGTTGGTGTCCTCTAGGGAACACTCCAGGATTTTAGTTTGGTGTGGGCACAAGATCTAGTAAATAATAAATTCTGCAAATTACAGGCAAGTGGGTCTCGAAAAAAAACCTTATTTATTATAGTATACCGGTTCAGAAACGCATGATCTCACTTTGCTTGCTATAAAATCTCGACGCTCACGCACTGTGCACGTTATATATCGTACTGTACTACTAGTACATATATAAATAGATATAAAAAGTTTAAAACTTCATCCATTTTGGGAGGAGAGGCACATGCACCAAGTGCCATCCCCGTGGGTGCGCCTATGCATCGCTGTCGACGAGATGTTGTACAGCCAAACAAAAATGAATGAATATACTTTAAACGCCTTTCGTATATGTTCGTGTTTGGGTGCTTCGTCTCGGTTGTATGGGGGCCGTGGTGGCTGAATGGTAAGACCATTCGCCACCCACCAAAGAGATCCGGGTTCGCCGGTCGGACCCCGGATTATCGCATGTGGGAATCGTACCGGACGATGCTACTGGTCGGTGGTTTTCTCGTGGGTATCCCATTTCCCCCGCTCTATCTTTCCGGGGCTGCTCCATACTCATCTCATGTCACCCTTCACCAGCGCTGAAGACCTCGATGTTGAGCGCTGACCAAAAATCTCTCTCTCTCTCTCTTTCTGTCGGTGGTGTGTCAAGTGGTGAGAAGTGTGTCTGTTGCGCAGCATCTGCCTGCCGATGAGGGTGCGCGGATCTGCCGACGTGGCGTACCTGGCCTGCCTGCTGCTCATCAACTTCCTCGCCTTCCTCGTCATCGTCGTGTGCTACGTGCAGATCTACCTGTCGCTGGGTCGAGACACGCGCGGGCCCTCCTGCCATCGCAGTCGCGGCGAGATGAACGTCGCCAAGAAGATGGCTCTGCTCGTCTTCACCGACTTTGCCTGCTGGGCGCCCATCGCCTTCTTCAGCCTCACAGCGCTCGCCGGCTACCCGCTCATTGACGTCACACGCTCCAAGATCCTGCTCGTCTTCTTCTACCCGCTCAACTCGTGCGCCAACCCTTACCTCTATGCCATTCTCACCGCGCAGTACCGCAAGGACCTGTTCCTCATGCTCGCCAGGTGAGAGGTTCATGTTCCTTCGTCCTCCCTGCTTATGACCATAATTCAGCGGTAAAAGCATCACTTTAAAAGGGCATACTTACAAAAAAAAAAAAAAAAAAAAAAAAAAAAAAAAAAAAAAAAAAAAAAAAAAAAAAAAAAAAAAAAAAAAAAGCAAACGTGGATAAAAGCTTGTACCAACTTTCTCTTTCCTCGCGTAACGTATTTCTGAAGAACAATCATCGCCGCTGTTAACACATGCATTTAATTGCAGCGGAACAGATTACTCTTAAGAGGGCGTAGTACATAATTCAACGCTAAAAGCATTACTCTGTAACTGTAGGTTTCTCGAAGACAATTTGCGAAAGTTAAACATTAGCAATCCTAGACAATAGTTTTAGCCAACGTTTTAAACAAAATTGTTTCTAGTGTTAGGAACTTCTGAGGCACATTCTCTGACGCCGGAATCTCGTGCATTTAACTGCGGCGCAAGAGATCACGCGTAACGAATGAGTAATTCTGGATAAATATTTACACATAAAGTTGGCAAACACCAATATCTAGGATTAGCATTGAGTAGTTGAGTATTTTATCTATATTGACTTTAAAAAAAATAGCGTAGAAATTAATTGATGTTTTCAGCGATTATTTATCTACCACGCACTCTTAACAATTCACTATTCTGGGTAAATGGTGGCCCATAAAATTGGCTAATATCGTAATCTCGGATTGATGTTTTGTAGTTTTTCCATATTGGTTTTAAAAAAAGTGTATATTTAAAATAAAGTTTTAAGCGTTTGTGCATCTGCCACACACTCTTAAGTCGTTTTTAAAAGCTCACGAGCTGGATAATTTTGCGTTTTCGCAGTCACGTGACCAGGTTTTGATAGTTACCGGTAACTTGATGAACGCCAGTAATGCTGGTCAGTGTTTTAAGACTGCGGAAAAAAAACATTCTTGCTTTATACTTGTTAAATAATTTCCTAAATACAACGTCCAGAGTTTTTTCATCACTCGTTATTTTATTTACATTACATAGGATTATCTGTTCGTTCTTGTTTCTTATATATGAACAGTTTGTTAACAGTTTCAATCCGTTGGGTTTTGTTTATATCTACTGTTTACATTTTTCTCGCGCTAAATTTTGACTTACGTATGCTAACAGCAGCTTTCCCTGCTCTAGAGCAGAGAAGAGATGATCGAGAAGCTGTAAGGTAAACATTCGGTCATTGGCAAACTTTACTCACGTTACGTGTTCAACACCTTAAACTTAAATTATAACTTACCTACCCTACCCTCGTGAGTTTCTGAAAAAGCCTTTAAAGGAATTTACACAATTAAAAATTAAGCACCATAAAGTATGCTTTATAATTAAGCTGTAGATAAGAGAAAATTTAACGTACACAATAATGAGTTTACTACCTGGGAACAGCCAATAGGAGCAAACTTTCGATTTAGTGTGTTTAGTTGTATAGATTAATTGGGAGGTCAAGAACGAAAACTTGATCTAAAATTTTTGAGGAAATAATATTCACGAGTTATGCAAATGGTGCTCCGCTCGTATTTACAATACAGAACTTAGATTTAGTAGTAAATAATATGTTTTTACCTTATAATTACCCAATTTAGTGTGTATTTAGTTCATAAAGGGCATTGGTGTTTATTGGAGAGCAGAAAATTGTTAAAACTGCACACGGTGCCTTTGGGAGTTTACCACTTCGGTTACCTGCTTGAAGTTACTCGTCCTGAAAAAAATGTTGGTATTTGCAAATACGTTTACAAGACATTGGTGAGAACTTTAGCAGTAGACACACACTTTCCATACTCCCGCTTCAGAACACATGTTTTATGTGATATAATCAATGAGGAGGAGAATGAAAATAAAAGCTTTACTTAATGTCTTACGGGGGCCGCGGTGGCGATCTGGGTGTGATTTCCGGTGGGGTCGGTCCCCAGATTTTT
Organism: Medauroidea extradentata; assembly: GCA_003012365.1. NCBI lineage: Eukaryota > Metazoa > Arthropoda > Insecta > Phasmatodea > Phasmatidae > Medauroidea > Medauroidea extradentata. Next base: position 44,877 of record PNEQ01102322.1, on the reverse strand, counting down.
GCATTTGGTAATCGTACCGGACGATACCGTTGGTTGGTGGGTAATCTAGGGTATCTCCCGTTTCGCCCGCCCTTTCATTCCGGCGCTGCTCCAGACTCTCCTCATGTCACCCCAATGTTAAGCGCTGACCAAAATCTCTCACTCACTTAATGACTTGAGGTATTTATGTTACTTATTGGTGTAATCGGTAATACAAATATACACCCACAGTAGCCTCTTTTTATAGGCACCATGTGCAGTTGAAATATTTTTATGTTTTTTTTTCATGCACCAATGCACTTTAAGTAAAATTGCAGTTATCAGGTGAAATACAAAAGTCCTGAAGAGAATACCGAACTTTTCATCGATTGGTTAAACTTACGATTTCAACTGACACGCTTAAGTACTGAGCAGTAACTGTTTAACTGAATACATTTCGAATGTGATAGAAAAAGTTCAAAATCATACGGCTTTTCGCATTTTTTTTTCTTCAAAATCTGAGAAGCAAAATGTGAAATTGGGGATTATAGTGGAAATTATTTTTATCTAGTGCTACAATGCAGACATGATAATGGAACTGTAAATGTATATTGATTAGGCCACAATCAATCTAGCAGAATTTCTATATTCATCATTTTCTGGGCTGATAAAATCTTAATTATACGTTAATAACTCAATCAGCGTACCTATAATGTATACAACGTAATTATAGTACTTCTGCAAGTAGCAAATTTTGCATTTTTCTTCTCAATTAAAAAAAACTAATGTAATCCAATATGTCGCGTGATACCGTGACATAACATAGGGCCTTGGTGCGATAATAATTCGTCATATTAACTCTTCATCACTAAAGACACTGGAAAACAATAAGTTTAGCTAGCAATATTACTAAATTTTTGGGTTTCTTTAGTTTTAAATTTATGACTATTTGCTAATCTCATGCACTTAGTAGCAAGAAAACTATCGGAAATCCGGGTAAACAATAGTTACTTTGATCATGCATAAAGATAAAAAGCAAGCCGTGATTCCGCCATCCGAAAATATCTCACGGCGAAAAGCACACTGAAAGATAAACATGTAGGAGCTGGTTCCCAGTCAAAATATTGTAGGTCTAACACACAATGCAATATTTGGTGACCACAAATTTCCAGAGGTAAGCATACAAATTAATTGGCAGAGTGCATACCGACAAAATATTTTTTTCCCCGCGTAGTCAGTAGCAAATAGGCTCGAAAAAACAACTGAAAAACTAGAGCTCTTGTTTGCAGAGTGAATAAAGGCAGGGTGTGGTGTGCCGCAGGTACGGCCTGTGCACAAAGACCGCCCAGCAGTACAAGATGGCCTACTCTCTGCCGACCACCAACAACTCCAACAACATTCCCTTCGTCGGCAGGCCGTCGGACTCGCAGGCGAACGGCACCAACCATGTTGAGGAGGTGCAGCTGACGTTCACGTCGACGTCGCCTCAGCAGAACGGCAATCCTTGCACCCTGCTCATCGGCAAGTGCAACGGGAATGCCGAGGTGTTCGTGTGAACCGGCCGCGTGGTCCCTTGAGGGTGTCCTCATCTGCCGGAGATGTGTTCGCGCTCTGCTGCGGGACTATCTTCCAGCACGGGCCCGGCTAGTTCCAGTAGGAATTGCGTCACGCGCCAGACTGACTCGAAGCATGAAGAGTTCTTCTGTATCAGGATGCTGCTGTACTACTCCTGCCGTTTGTCTCGTATCGACTGTGCTGTGGAAAAGCACTACTAGGCGTGCAGCATCAATACTGAAGAAATTACTGTAGGACCCTGTTATAATGTTTGTGAAGGGACTAAAAAATGTTATGTTTTAAAAATGGAAAACATTGTAAGAGGGTGAGTTCCTATTATAAAACAGTTTTCAAGACCAAATAAAAGTAACCTTGTAGGCAGTAAAACGTCATAAGTATGGACATTATAACAGGGTTCCACTGTACTTCTCAACGGTTCAATTTTGAAGATAACTCTCCCAATCAAAAGTTGTTATAGTGACGTTTCGTAAGAAATTCTGTCGATTTTAAAATACTTGCTTATTTTGTTCATCTGGGATGTAACACAAATGTTCATACTTCACAAAAACATTAATTTGAATGAAATGGTAAAAAATTGTTTTTCCCCTAAAAAAATTAGTGTTTTAAGTGGTGTCTGTTTGAAAGAGTTATATTCGAAATGGATCCATTGTGAAATGATTCCCCATTTAAACTGTGGGCTTAAAATATTGATAAGCGTATATCTTGTCGGGGAACTTGACTGTGTAGACAAAGACTGCATGCCGCTGGTGGACTACAGAATATATTCATGTGTGCATGATTTCTGCACTCCCTCTTTCCCCGTAATAGCCCTGACCAAAGACTTCCTACCAGCTGCAATCTAAAAATTACTAGTAAGTTTGCCACGCCAATGTATAGGAGTGTAAATAAAGCAGGTGTCGTAAAACATATTTCCCATGAATCAATGGTACTGTTTCTAGACATTTTTAAAAAACTGTGAAATGTATTCTGCTGTCACCATACTAGCATAGTAAGAATGCTCGACAGTTGCTCTATTTACATACTCTTTAGTGCTGTGTATGGGTGAAAAGCTTCCATCATTACTGCTTAGGAAGATTTTTTTACTGTACATAACCCTGACGTGAACCTTCTTGTGAAGGTTATTCCCAAAGATGATGTACAGAGATGAACCATGAAGGTGTAACTTCTGCCTCTCAGTAATGCCAGCAGTCCTCTCCGTGGACTCAGCTTCATTAAAATAACGGAGACTGTGATGCGTCCGCACAAATAAGTATTGGAAGTAATTATTTGTTACTATCGGAGACAGTACCGAACATTGTAACTATTTTTATTTACGTAAAATGGCTTGAGTACGTGCCGAAAATTATTTTACAGTTTGAAAGTGTTAATTTCTCGAATATTTACGTTTGTTTAAATTTTTGTGTTTGTTATTTATTACTGGAATGTTACATATATTACTGAAATATTAGGATGATCAGTTAAGATACTGATAGTGTTATTTACAACAGTGGCTTCACAAAAACTTTGCGTACAGTTTATTTAATTATTGTTTACGAGCTAGTTTAGGCATACACTAGCTTATCCACTGCAGTTTTAACTACGTGAATACATTTACAAAGGCGCTGTGACGTCAATAATTAAACATTATAACATTGCGCAGTAAATTTTTCAAGAAAATAAATACAGTATATAACTGTAATCGTATTAACGTAGCTGTATTACTTCTTACTACAATATTTATGTTTTACTGTCGTACAAAATGTCTCACTTTTTCTGAAATATTCATATGTAGTTTACTTAATAATTCATACAATTATATTTTTCGAACATCTTGTTTATAACCCACCAAATATTGCGTTTTCTCCCTAAATTTTTGGATAATTTTCTAATTCAGTATACCTACAAATGCAGGTAGTTGTCGATGTTGTTGTCAAATTATCATTTTTCATATTCGATAAATAATATTCAGAATAACTCGTTGAATCGTAAATGTACGCAATGTGAATTCTGTAGCTATATTCTGATAGTGCATTAACTTTTTAATGTTGACGAATGACGTATAGGTTTCGTGATATTTTATATTGTTCACAGTCGACAGTCAAATTAATATTACCTGTGCAGCAAAGTTGTTGTTCTGGCAGTTGTAACATAATATTTCAGAGTTTAAGGTACAGTTATCGGTTCACTCCTATAGTTACCCCCGTCTTCGTTAGTTACAGGTGCTGTAAAAAAATTATCTTGCAGTTATGATACGCGATATAAAGAGGACGGGACATAACAAACACGGATATGTGACATTGTAAAGATGTTCCGAGCTTGATACGATATTTGGAAATGAATGTCATGCTTGTACAGCCAACTGACTAGCTGAAAGTATGGAGTGTGGCACGACGTGAAGGTCTACGATTTTATGCGAGTGGCAATTGGCTAAATTATAACCCGTATGTGAGTATTTGGAAATTTATGGAACTCTTACTGACTGACAAGAGTGTGAATAATAAATCCCGAAAGAGCACTTACTGGGTTGCCCATAAGACCTGTGCTGCATCCGCACAGGAGTACTTCGGAGTCCTATCGTTACAAAAGATAAGGTTTCACATGTTAAACTATAATAAACGGTGGCTCTCAGTCACCTTTCAAGATATTTCTGTCAAACAAAAACTATTTTCTCCACTGAGAAAATAAAAACATTGCTACGGGAATTAAGATGTGCATACACGTTATGATTAGGTGTTTCGAGAGTGTTTTGGACATGAACATACTTAGGCCTATTTGGTCACAGTTTTCTGTATCTTGAAAATCAAAACCGTCTAAATGATCCTATAGCAACGTAGGTCGCACCGAGACGAATAAAAATGTCAGAGATTTCATATATGTAGGATTTGTATGTTTTGAGCCTCGTTTGGTTTAATTTAACATGTAAATCTCTATCCCTGCACTTGCCAGCGCTCTCGGGTAAGCAGAGCTCATATATACATGGGGGTTGGACCTCTTCTGCAGCAATGCAGATTGTCACGCGACTAGGAATATCGTCATAAAAGTTCCGAAAAGTATGTTTAGAAATTATGTCGACCCCTTATGTTTTATGGGTACAAGCAGTACTGAGTCATAAAATTGAACAATGGGAATACTTCTGGAAAATTATATAAAGTGTTGCCAGAGAGCCTCATTGCCATATTGTTATACTTTCTCTGTGTTCAAAAATCAACATAAATGGTCGTGATTCATCACGACTGAAAACAACTGAACTATATCGTCTAGTTTGCATAATGTTCGTTTATCATTCTTGAATTGTAGCAAGTTCCTCTGGCGAGAAGGAGAGAGAAAGGGGTAGAAAACCGATACGCGGTCTTATGTACTGGGATGAAAGGGCAGTACTCAAATGAGTAAAACAAAGTATTGTAATATGCCATTAATGTGAATTGACTACGAGTCAAACTGTATTGAATACTCTGTGGAAATTAAACCAGTTAATGGTAATTTTGGTTCAGAAAAATACTAACAAAATGTTATTTTTACTGCGTTTTAAAACACTTGACACAAGTAATGATACTAGATGACACGTAGCTGTGACATTCCTCTGCCACTTACTTCATAACACATCGCGTAACGGAGTGTAATTGTATAAATTATTATATCCACACATTTTTAATTAAATGTGATATTGTACATTGTGAAACCAAGTGGATTAATCCTAACAAACAACGTGTCCTGCGGGCACCAAAGAAGACTGATATGAAATTAATTTGACTTTGTTAGTTTTTTAAACACATATATTTCGTTATAGTATGTTTTAGATAAGTTACTATTTTATTTTACATTTACTAGTTTTACCCCCTTTCGTGTGCGTGGTTTTTATTACATGCACTTGAAGCTCACTGCAACTAACATTTGCACTCTATGTTGTGTGTAAAACCAGATATTATAGTTCTGCTTGTTTCTTGCTAGATATAAAACCATTTAGTATTTGTAAAAGTATGAATTTACCGTGAAACAATTAGTAGAACATCCTTACATTTCACTTTCTTGCTTGACTTGTAAGACTACATATATCTCGTATAAGATATTACAGTAGATGTACTGTGTTAGATTAAAGTCACTATGTTAAACGTCAAGTACACTTATGTAATCGGTAAGTCTTAGTGTTTGATGTAGTTTCATATCGTGTTTTGGGAATGACTGGAAAAATAATAAAAATGTCTAGTTATTTCGTTTTCCAGTATAAATGCCGCATTGAAAATGCAGAATAAATGAGACAGATACTACGCAAAATGAAGGAAACCTGTATCATTTGTATTATAAGATTGCATAAGCAAAGTAAAATATATTAAGTACAAAGTTCTATATTTATAAGTAATTATTACGCAGTATTTTTCCATGAAGATATATTGGGTTTGTAGATGTACTACATATCCCGTTACCTAAAGTTTAAAATTAGTGTTATTTAAATAAAATAATAATATAGAATAACATGAATATTCCGTGCGTTATGTCACGGGTTTGTAAAAAAAAGTTTTGTTTTTTTTTTCTTCAATGTTTATGATGGATGAATTTAGACTGCTTAAGGTACAGTTTAGATCAACTGATCAGATTTTACTTTATACTCTGTGTAGTGTTTTGAATTTGTTAAATATAAGAAATGAGTAAAAGTTGAAAACAGAATAATATAATGTTAAAACTTGTGAAAGGAAACTAAAGTAAGTAATTTTTAACATTCATTCCAAGATTAAAAACCTTTCTTAAAAAATAACATGATGTTATTAGGATCGTTGAAAGCTAAGCAAAATAACTAAGCGTATTTTTTTTTTTTTTAATATTCACCTGTTGGCACCTCAGTTCGAAGTAAAACTATTGTAGGTCGCTACTAAGACGTTGACTACCACTTTATTGTAAAAATATAAAATAAATCGTACGTGTACACAGAATTTAAAGTTCAAATAAGAGATTAACTAGCCAAGACTCAATATAGACGCAAGAGAGAACCGCACCTAACCACTGTTGAAGTTTATTTTAATTTTATTTCGCACACACAGAACACTTTTCAGTTCACAACCTAGGTACTCTATGTCCCATTTTATTTCAGCAAACATGTTTTCACTTTCCTTACAGGCCATAATTTCTGACTCAATATCAGTTATGTTGGTCAACAGATCACTGTTGTTGACCATATGAGAGGTACAGCATGAATGTAATTTCCAGGGGTGTCATTTAGGGGGAGCGGCATGGGGGGCAAATACCCACTGGATTTAAAAGGATAAGTGTATAATTTTTTTTGTAATTTGTTATTTAGATAATGCTAACGTAAGCACATAAAATTGTAGTTTTATTATTAAAGTTTCTAATTTATACATGCTCAAGTAATAAAAAAGATGCAACGAGGTCGCTGTCGCCGAAAAAATCTCGCCCCCCTCCCTAATGAAAAACCTGAAATTACGCCCCTGGTAATTACCAAATTCTGTCTTGATGTTTACACTTTATTTCAGTCAGAAAGTAATCTTACCCTTTTCACTTGAGGTTGGCTTGTCATTTATATTGCTGATGTAGCAGTTCTGTTCAACATGGTGACATTTTTTTGCATTCTGTTAATAATCTGGCAGTTAGGTTAGTCAGTGTTCTTGTCACTCTTAGGAGCTGATTCTCAGGGAGATATAACAATGTTTGTATCTACCTGGCAACATGGACAAAAACATTTTCCAATTATAGTTTCGTCGTCTATAGTGTGGCCAACACTTTTTAATTTCACTGAAAGGTTTTGTAGTTCTACAAGACAGATGCAACCTTGTCAATTTTGTAGTTTAAAAAAAACACTACAGTAACGAACTTCTGTTATGACTGCTATCTCTCTCATAAATGGAACACAGTTTGTCGTCAAACATTTCATTCGCAGAGTTACTAGACGTAATAAATTGAATATTACCTGCATCATTCGTTGTTTTAATGTATTCTTGGGCTTTGACATTACCCCCCCCCCCCTACGGTTTCTCATCTTGTTCGCCATCCTTGGCCTCGGTACTGACGACGTGGGACACATCTGCCACTTTCAAAAACACAACTAATTGGAACTTCCACGTACAGAAGCAAAATATTCCATTGTTGTAGCCGTTTTATACTTCTGTTCACGCGGACGCGAATTTTTACCTGTTCCTACAGTATTTTTTAATCGCCAGAAGTTACTGGGCCCAGAACTTCTTGACATTTATTTTAATCATATTTCGCTTAAACAGAAAAAAAAATACTAGCAAACACAGTTGAAAACTAGTTTTATTTCTTATTCTCCATTAAACGCTCGTCAGGCGTGGGAAACTGAAAAAGACGAGGTTGTGGGAAACTGAAAAAGACGAGGTTGGTAACTGCCAGCTTCACCCCGCTGGTATGAGGGCAGCACCAGCACCAATTTTCATGATTACTTTGAAACAGTAGCCATTTTTCGTCCAGCAGTTATGATTTTGAGGTTATATTGTAATAGGTTTTAAGTGTTTTTGCAGATATATTTTTGAAAAATTGGGCCATGTGTCTTTAAATTATTCGTTTAGGTTTGTTCTATGATGCACGATATCAGTATAAAAATCAACCAGCCATAGAGATTTGTGCACTATCCAAACAGTGTGGCCAACACCAACTGTTAAATAAAAAGTAATTAATGTCGATTTTAATTTATTTACCTTCTCGACAACCGCATATACGAGTTAGGTAGACGAAATGTTTATTATCTTTAGAGGTAAATATTATCAGATTGTAGTGATGGCTAAGTAAGCATTTTTTATAAGAAACAATTTTTAAAATGAAGTCTCATTTATATTTTTAAAAAAAGCCTAAGCCTACACTTCATAGTAACTTCGTACAGCAATACGATCAGTCTCCTCTAAAAAAAGAAAACATGGATATTGCAAGTCCGTACAGTAAAATAAAATAATAAAATAGGTATTATTCTCTTATATGCATGGAATGCATATGCATATGCATATATATATATATATATATATATATATATATATATATATACACACACACAAAGGAAGTAAGTCAGTTCAAATAGTTTCCTCGTAAACATTTTTTTTTAATCACACGCAAATTTCAGTACATTCTTACAATACTCAAATTGAATTCAGAAATGCAAATAATAGTGAAATATTTGTTACAGAATATTCTTTTGTAAAATGTGAATAATATTAATAAAAACGACACTGCTAAATAATTGTGAATTGCACCACTATGAATCGCATCCCCTTAAATGTAAGGGAAATTCCTTATCAATAATAATATGAAAAGTTCGGTGCATTTGAACAGTGTTTCAGTTGCTATTGTGTAGGCGACGTTATACGGAAACCAATGAACAACAGAAACAAATATGATCAGGAGTATTTAAACTACTACGTCTTGTGTTAGTGGCTCAGTACGATAATAACTAAAACCTTTTTTAACGTTACGCACAATTACAAGGTTTAACCACATCGCCACTGTGCCGAGCATTCCCCTCTTTAGTGACTTTATTTGACGCCGAGTTTATGTTGAGACAGATGGAACGAGACAATTTTGTGACCAATCTAAACTAATACGAATTTATACCCATTTGAAATGGGAATTGAACCCATAACCTCGTGCACCGTAAGCCGGTGCGTAGCCGATTACGCTACGGATGTCGGCACTGATTAAATAGTGGTCAACGTTACTTCTCTAACGAATGTCAACTGCTCCATTAACATTTGTTTATGAGTTAGGGTCACAGAAAGTTCTGCGCATGAGACGTTCGATAACGTTCTCTTAGATATTCGGAAAATTACACCTTCGTGTATGTGAATTTTAAGTTTTATGTTTTATGTCCCAAATTGCATTCGTTGTGTAAAGAAAAGTACATTTCACAACACGAGTTAGGCAACGGTACTTTACATTTGTCAGATAAATTTTCTTATTTTATAGTAAACGTACCGCGTGTGAAGTACCACTGTTAAAGTTTTAATTTTCAGTATCCTGCTTATACACACGGAATGCCTTACGTCACGTAAGAGTCTCCTATCGTTCTATTTGGCCCAAACTCGTTTTTATGTCGATAAGCATAAGCTGGAATTATTTCTCGGCGTTCTAAAAAAAATATGACTCCTGCTGTGGATGTAAAAAAATTTCATAACTACATGGAGCTCATTTGTAGAATTATTGAGATGATTCAATAGTTACATCTGCCACCGAGGTTTTGGATATGTCTAATGTTTTGCTAAACTCGCTAGTATGACCTATATCCCACTTGGTGATATAAAATACATGCTGTTTACGGGATGTTAAGAAATATCGTTCCACAAAAAAAAGCAGACTTAGTGATAGTAGGTAATGGTGTTTGAAGTAGCCGTAGTTCTGACTGTAATACTGTTTTTCGAAGGTTGTGCACACTTGGCATGCATTTTATTGGTAATAAATTTTACACGTAGCTGTAATAAGCCTTCGAACTTCACGTTTTGTGATGTAATTGTTTGCCTTTTGGTTGTTTTTTCCTACGTCACCGAATTTGCTCAGTTTTCATTTATGTGAACTACCAAAAGACTGGTTTATGTAATCTTTTTCATAGTATGTGTAACTTACGGGCTTCGTATTACAATAAAAATAGTGTATATTTATATACTTCTGACGTGGCCCGCACGCAAATAAGAATAGGCTAATGAAAATTGATGGGTATTGAAATTTTATGGGGCACTTAGTTTTGCTTAACTTTTACTGCTCCAAAGTACTGGAGAGAATTTGGGCTGAAACGTCAGTGGCGACTCGTGGGTTGTTGCCAGGTGGGGCTGCAGATAGTCGGAACTGTACACTCTTGATGAAGACACCGTAGGCCAATGACAATGAAATATTTGCCGGCTGCTAGATCTTTTGTGACCAGTCAGTAGTAAGAGGCACCTGCACATCAGCGTGTCAGTGATTGTAGAGTCAACCAGCGCACAACCGTGTGCAGTTCTTAGCAAATGCAGCCCTACCTGGCAACAACTCTCGAGCCGCCACTGCTTGATATTATATGAACATTTCCATTTGAACTGACTGTCACGTAGTACCTGAATCAGTGATAAACGTGCTGTATGATGAGTGACTGTGTGTTGACATAAATGTAGATAACAAAGAATTTAAAGTTAAAATTAATTTGCATTTATCATGTGTTGTAAAATATGTGTAATTTATAACTCTGTATAATGAAGACGTAATGTTGGCGCTGGTCGACAACATTACTTCAATGAAATGTGAAATTTTCTTGAAATAAATACGTGCTTTGACAGCTAGTCTTAGTGTGTTTCTGTAAATAAAGTGTTCTGTTTTCTGTTACCTGTAGAAGTTCTTCTGTAAAAATCATAAAATATGTCATTGGTTATCCGCATTTTTAGCCATCAGCTTTGAAGGAATTTGAATGAAAGAACTATAATTACGTATTCTGGGAGCATACATTTTAGAAAGATTGACTAGAAACTACCAAAATTACGACACAGTGGTTCTTTCATGGACGATAATTCACTAGATGAAAATCTGATAAAACTGCCAGGGTTAAAGCACACCGGACCAGCGACATTTTTAAGATGAGCTGAGGACACTTTCAAGTAGCTACTTAAGGCAGTAACTCAGATGTACAAACATGATGGCACAGTTAAGATAGATGCTGACGAAACCCGATGTGGCAACACTGTAGTGTGGCATCATTCATGTTATAGTCTATGTCGTTAGTATTGATAGCCTATTTAAATCGGTGACAATTCTTCGTACAATCTACACAAGCAGATTTAGTCGTCCGTTTAAGATTTCTATTTTCTAACTCCTTATCCGCAAAGTTCAATGTCATTCAGGTCAACTTGAGATAGTGACCAGTCCAGCTGTATAAAATGCCATGTCATGTCGCTAAATATACAGAATGTCCAGAACTTGCCACTTGCCGCGTAATAAGCTCACCAAGTGAATCCTTTGTTAACTATATAGGACACGAAAATGTTAGTAGCAAGTGCTGTACGATAACATTTTACGCGCATAATCAACATTTTTCCATTTTACACAAAATCCCCCCCCCTTTTTTTTTCTATGACGATTTGAATTCTCGTACGAACTGTCATCCGAGGCCTCAAAATTTCATCCTAAGAGTAGCATACTGCCTTCTGAAAGTGGCCCAAATCGCACGTTTTCTTACGCGTACTTGATCAAGACGTGGAACTGCACCGTCTACATAAAAAAAAGGAACAAAATTAAAAATGTTCTAAAAAATTCAATGTTCAGAAAATTGCATAATATTAGTAACACGAAAAAAAAAATAATTAAGTAAATCTGAGAAAAAATTGCAAATTTAGTTTTTTTGTAATTTTAGATATTAAGTGCTCTAATCCCTTCAAAAGTCAGGGTCGCACAAGATCAAGGTGACATAATGCCGACTTGAATTCTAGTTTGTTGGAATCTGAACTCTCTGAAATCTTTGTATACAGTTCATAGGAATCCAGACCAATGGGATCCCGGCAATCTGAATTCAACACATTAGAATTCAAACCACTGAAATAAAATTCATTAGAATACAGTTATTGTAATCGACTTGATGAATTTCAACTATCCAGTTCGTGTGAATCCTGATCGTCGGAATATCATTTTACAGAATTCAAGTAATTGTAATCAAAGTCATCGGAACCCAGGCAATAAAATACAGGTCATCAAACGTAAGTTGAAACAAAATTGTAACTTTTGAGGTAGTTGAACGCTGGACGTTTAGGTTAAGTACAGTTCTATACGTCTGAGCTCAGAGACACGATGGTTTTTATGACTTGATATTCTGCAATGGATACAAGATAAAAGATGTATCTTCCTCGACGTGTTCATTCGAGGATGTGAGTCTATGTATTTACGCACTGATGAGTTCTGCTGTCCTTTATAATAGACAGTTTTGGTGGCGCGCGTTTTCTTAGCTGGTTCTGAAGAGGTATTGATATAATTTGTGTTTAATTTGCTGGTGTTGATACTCAGTTGAGAAAGTACTAATTGTATTGAAGGGTTAACCTCTAACTCGATAACTGTTACAAGTAAGATAAAAAATCACCAACTATCTACAACAAAGTTACCTTTGAAGTGTCATAACCTCCTCTCAACAGCGCCTGAGAAAATATATTCAGTTGTGTTGCCAACCTCTTCAGCTAGGTTACGAGTTTCTTCGCATGTGAACGATCAACTGTTCGGGTTAAAAAAAAAAAGTGATTTTTTTTTCTTCAAATACCAGGGTTGACTTCTTCAACTGTAACGACTGCCTCTTCATCCCGTATTGCGAACTCTTTAGCTGTGACAACGACCTCTTCGACCATGATGGAGATCAACTCAGCCATATTTAAAACAAGTGTAAATAGTTTCAATGGTGATAAATTACCAGTGTTAAAAATGTTATTAATATTTTTATTAATTATTACTTTTGTTCATGTAATGGGGGTTAAAAGTAAAATTTTAAATACTTATCCTTGAACAAACTAGGCAATTTTTTTCTACTGTTGGTAGTTTAATCTGAAGTTCTTATTTTGTTTTGCGCTTAACTGTATGACATGGTAAATGCCTCGAACAATATGGTTGCAACAATTATGATGTTTCTTCATCGTGCACGCATGGTGCTTTCAAGTGTAGCATACGATCGACTCATAATGCTCACTTTCGACTTATTATGGCGTATTGAGGGGGAGGCATAAGTGATTGTACAGTGCAGTCAAGTATTTTCCAACAGTATTCTGTGTGTTTACCAGAGAAGTGCTATGCGAACAGAGCGTGTGTTCACGTCAATAACATAAGAAAAAGGTGCATTTTGAAAAATGTATTTAACGTATCGGGCGATTAATTCTTTCCCGGTGTCTTAGAATACGCGTACACGTAGGGAAAAAGAGGAATTGTTTACGACTGTAAGGATCGTGTTTTCCGCCCGTGGAGCTCACGAACAACACACTAGCACTGCCAAACGTATAAAGAGTGCAGCCCCCTTGACAAAAATTTTGAAAAAACATTTTCCAATATTTCATTTTCTAATATGACAGCTGGCTGCTCAGTGTCCAATCCTATATCAGATGCAACGTTTGCGTCTTTCGGGTCACTGTGAGAAGACAGTCTGCTCTGAATAAGTCATTATTTGTTAAGATAATTTTTGTGAACTGGGGTGACAATCGGGTCAATTTTAGATAAAATAGGATAATTGTAGTTGCATGTTGGCTAAGTTCAATAGAGAAAGGAAAATGAAAGTTATGAGGAAATAAAGTTGGCCGCCTAGTGACGTAACTGCTTGGGCCTGGCTCACACGGTTAACTGAATGTGCAGAATGGGAATGTGATTATATAGTTTCAAATGCCTCGTTGAATAAAACAAGGATTGTACGTACAAACATTCAAAACATAATATTTATGCAACGAAAATTGAAACGTTCACCAGTGAAGACACGTATAAGACCGTATTTCACTTACTGTTTGAGTCATTATTCGTATGTTTAATTTAAGTTAGCGGTTTGTATCCATTTTTAGAAAAACATGACGATATTTTCTCTATAAATGGAATCATTTTAACCTATATTCGTGTATGTATTGTATTCTTGCGTGTTTACGAAACCTGTAAGGCCGATTTTAGTGACGAAACTGCACCTTAACAATACACGTCTTTGTTTTCTGTGGACATTTTAAAGTACATTTTTACTTGTTTTGCATAAATTATTGTTGTACATAAATTAATATATTAAACCCTTCATACGGGCTGTCAATTTTTCACTGGTTGTTAAAATTATCATGAATGATTCAATTAATTCACTTGGCACGAATTATTTTCTGCGAGCCTGGAAACCTTCCTTGTTTCGTTTCTTCAGCCTGGATGCTCCAATTTATTTTTAAAAATAAATAAATGATACTTACATCTCAACATTTGTTTGGAGCTTAGCGTATTTGCATATCAGGAACATGACCTCTCGTGCTTTGTCGGTTTGATGTTTTGTGCCACATAGATACTTGGACTGTGTTTCGAAAATTTTCCTCAGTCCTGTGACGGCCAACATCTGCCTTAATATGACACCTGAAAACGCCCCTCTTTTAAATTACTCATTTAGTCGATATGAATTTCAGTCATATTTCACTAAAATAATTTTTATGTAGGTAACTTTAAATTTTAATGAAACTAACTTAAATTTGAATCCTATAATAGACCACACATCTGCACATTTCCCCGATGACTTTATGATATAATTATTCATAACGAATCAGTGAAAAATATTCAAAAATTCCCTAAAAATATTCTTCAGGCTATCGTGCGTGCCAGCAAACTGTTCAAGGCTTTTGTTACAGTAAACTGTTCAAGACTTTCGTTACATAATAAATTTTGATTGGCATTACCTAATCTTATCTTTTTAACGTAAGCTTATCTTGTTAAACGAAAATAGTTTACTCAAAGATTCTTTGCCGTCCTTAGCTTCCCAAAACTTTTGTGTGTTAAATTAATCTGTAGGATAAGTAGGAAAATGCTTCATATTTTCAATAAAATTCTAATTTAAAAACAAAATTGCAAATCAGTTAGTAGAATCACAAATTTTTATTTAAGACTTTTTTGTGTTGCTACATATGTGATTTTCAATCTTCTACAAAGTTAGACCATGCGATGTTCTAAGAATATAAAAATAATATTTTATAATTTTAATATTTTTTAATTGTTAGACAAATCCTCCGGTATGCCGAGCATGGTTCGTATTTTCATTTCGTCAACAGAAAGACACGTCAATGGAAAGGCGTTTCGTAAAAAAAAAAGCGAGCATGATTCGGTTTGTTGCCCGTCAAAACGTTTCAGATGAATGACGTGACTGTCGGTACACTGACACGGTATTTTAGTGTGTCAAGAGGCCGACAACGTGCGTATTTAAAATAATTATCCAGTGAAACAATTCCACATGCTCTGTTCCAAGTGATAAATTATAATTATAATTAAAATAAAGCCTGCACACAGTATAAACTATAAGTGCAAAGCTAAACTTAAAGATCTTTGCACACGTGCTATCATAACCTATAAATTGATCATAAAATCATAACCTACATCTTCCCCATACTGATCGCTAATACCAAAATAAATAAGTAATACAGTTTGTATTGAATATTTTTAAAGACACAAACAAAATGTTTTAACTGATACACATTTAGGTACTTATTAGTACTGTATTAGTGAGGGTGTGTATTTTGTTTGTGGTTTTAAAGTGTTCGTATAAGGTGCGATCTTCAACGACACGGAAGCGTACGACCACAGATCGAGTCACGAATACGTAAGGGGATCACGTTTCGTTGCTCCGGGTGTTTTCCACAATACACTTGTTTGGCTGCAGTTCACCAAGTTACAAATAATGCTATACATTTCCGGCGCTGTAATCCGGGTGGTCGAGCTCAAACTCCGTCCACTTCCCTTCCATAGAATATCGCCACTTGACCACATTTTCTTCCAGTTCTGTTTACACGTTTAGTAAACTTGTAAATCAAAATTAAGATAAATAGCAAACAACCCTATTCTAGTTAGAGATGTTGTTCATAATGGTTTTCTATTGGCTGAAACTTGAAAACAGATTCTCCAGCACACAAAATAACACGTCTCTACTGTAAATTTCATACCAATCTATGCTTATATTTCTCTTTGGAAGCGTCGTCCAATCGACGCAATAAGTCTGATAATAGCTTATTGACACGACGAACCTTGTTCGCATTTTCGCGCAGCCGTCATGACACTAGACGTCGCTCCCACAACACGTCGGTGTTATCACAGTCTCGAACAAAACAACCATGCTGGTGTTCTGATGAATGTTCTATGAATCGTTAAATGTCAACTGAAAGAAAAAAAAAACAATATTTGTAACATAAATGATAAGGGCTTCATTACTGGTGTTCTTCAGGGCTTCATTTCTTGTGTACAGATGAATGTTCTATGAATCGTGAAATGTTAACTGAAAGAAAAAAAACAATATTTGTAACGTAAATGATCAGGGCTTCATTACTGGTGTACTTCAGGGCTTCATTTCTTGTGTACCGATGAATGTTCTATGAATCGTGAAATGTCAACTGAAAGAAAAAAAAAAACAATATTTGTAACGTAAATGATCAGGGCTTCATTACTGGTGTTCTTAGGGCTTCATTTCTTGTGTACAGATGAATGTTCTATGAATCGTGAAACGTTAACCGAAAGAAAAAAAAAACAATATTTGTAACGTAAATGATCAGGGCTTCATTACTGGTGTACTTCAGGGCTTCATTTCTTGTGTACTGATGAATGTTCTATGAATCGTGAAATGTTAACTGAAGAAAAAAAACAATATTTGTAACGTAAATGATCAGGGCTTCATTTCTGGTGTTCTTCAGGGCTTCATTGCTGGTGTACTGATGAATGTTCTATGAATCGATATATGTATTTGGACGCGCCTGTCCTGAGACAACTTAGAGTTTTTAAGTACGTTGTGTTTGTCAACTGATTACATTAAGCAAGTTTTCATCTAGGCTCAAGGTCTAAGTGCGTAGCTTCTATCTTGTTCCATGATCAGGCATTTAGATATGTGACCAAAAATGAGATATCACTAGAAACGACCGACCGCAAATCTTAAGAAAGTTTCATTGCCGTGTAGGCTATTGGAAATTAAGAGCCTATAGCTACAGCAGGATTTCCACAAATAACAACATGCAAATAACTATAATTTTTTAACAATTGCAAATATTTCATATTTATTCATACAGAAAATTTTTAACTTATTTACGTAACGTTGGCTACATTTGGAAAAAAATTAGCAGAATGAAGTAAATTTGTCTTTGTATAAGCTTCGCCTTGCTAAAGGATTTAATATTTATGTAATTTGAATAATTTATTATTATAATCCTAATATCTGTATTTATGATTATAACATTCATTCCTGTATTCCATAATCAGATAATCAAATTTTACTATTGGCAATTTAGTAACCTGCTTCAGTTCAGCTCTTTTACCAGTGTGTTATAGGTTACGTACTTCACTGTTTATCTTGAACCACGAGTATGCTGCTTTCAAAAGACGAGTTTAGATATGT
Source organism: Medauroidea extradentata (assembly GCA_003012365.1). Lineage (NCBI taxonomy): Eukaryota > Metazoa > Arthropoda > Insecta > Phasmatodea > Phasmatidae > Medauroidea > Medauroidea extradentata. The sequence goes on along the minus strand of PNEQ01102322.1, from coordinate 27,335 downwards.
GTATCACACTGAACATTTTATATGCCAGCGTGCGTGTTTACTCGTGTTTGGACAGATCGGAATAGTGGTTGTGACAAGCCCATATGGTCGCCACCATGATTTATTATATTTAATAGTTATAAATGTCAACCATCATAAATTAATGTGTAATAATAACTATGCCTTGCGACCATTCATTCTCCTCGTCATTGTATCAGGATCACATTGCAATAGTTCTCATTAAGATATCATTACTGTACTAAGTTTTATATTAAAAATAAGGAATTGTATACATTTTGTCTTTGTGAAAACGAGAGAGAAGCTGATGCAGAGAGTGTCTTGGGGCCTCACCCCCCCCCCCCCCCGTTCGAACTACCTCCTCCCTAACTGGTCACGAGGGGAGGGGTCCAGCCAATAGTTTTGATAGTTGTTACTGTGTTGTAGATATTTAGTAATTAAGAAATCATAACTGATAACAAGTAAATGAACCATTTTATGTAATTGAATGTAAATAGCGAAGAGAAATTAAGAAATGATTTAATAAATTCGGTTCTGGCCGGAATTCTTGTCCTCGAGAGGCGGGGCCATCGGTTGGAAGCTGACTCCTGATTGGCCCAAAACAAATCGTAGCTTGTTGGCCAAGTGACGGGGACGGGGGTTGGCGCAAATCAGTAGGGAGAAGCAAGCCGGCATCGGTCCGGGACAGACGTCAAGTCGGAGGGTCGTCGGCGAGTCGCGGCGACGGTGGGGCAGAGTGCCACCGTCAGGCGTCGAGACGCGGAGTATTGTGGGCCGAGGCGCCATCGTCGTCGTTGTTTTGGGCGTCGGGACGCCACTAAGATTTCGCCAAGTCACAAAGTACGTCGGGCCGAGACACCTCTGATTAGTAATTGTAGGGAGACAGTGATTGCGAGGCATTTGATATTCTAATTAGTTGTCGGGGTCTCCGTGCGCGCGACTGGGATCCTTAAGAGCCATATCGACAATTCTACGTCAGTATCGGTCCGCCCCGAGAGGACAGCAACGGTGTGTTACCCGGGTAAAAAGACTTGCAACTTTTTCATTGCACTATCTAGTATCATAGTATCCAGAACTTGCACCAAACAAATAACAGCCAACCAAACATCCACAGAATAGTAAAGAAATAAGAAAGAAATTAACACACAACGAACGTCGTATGGTTCAAGTGAAAATGTGAGTAACTGGCAGGAAACTCGTATGTTAATGTTTTAAAACTTAAATTAAAAAATAGTAATAAAAATTAATATTCCTTGTTGATTTAAACGTCGCGTTGCTACTACAAAATAAAAATCTAGGTATACGTCCCCAATCATAAAGTCTCGATCTGTTCCTGGCCAGGGCATCATAAATTCACCAAATAAGCGACTTTATAAAGGCAATACAGATTGTATTTAACAAGTGTATTTCCGAGAACAATGTGAACAGCTAGGGTCGTTTGCATAGTGTCCTCGCCTGCAGAGTGGGTAGAGGTATATGGGCAGAGAGGTGTGGTCTCAGATATCCAGCTGGGTCCAGGGGTCAATGTTGATGGTGGCGTGCCGGTGATGGTCTGGGTCGCGGTGTACACCATGGTGTCGGTACACGCTCTGCTTGATGGGCGCGTGACGTTCGACACGCATGTCCTCGGACCACCGCCGGACATCCCAGCCGTAATGCATGGAGGTTGTGACAGGGTAGGAGAACCTGAGGTGCGGAGGTGTGTCTGCAGCCACGGCTAGGTAGTGGCGCCGGCCCTCTTCACGCAGGAGTCTTCTTCTTGCGTCCTCTTTCTCCTTGTCTTTCACCACCACCTCCTCCTCCTCCTGTACCTCCTTGCAATCCGCCTACGACACCACGCAGCTACTGTACGTGTCGTCCGAGACACAGATCTTTGGTGAAAATAATCCTGCACTACTTTATTTCATTGCCTTACGTACACCTGCAGCTCTGATTCGTGGCTATTGGGAGAGAGAATTTGTGCAGAGGTGACTCTGATTTGACTGTGCCAATGTGAACAAGGTAACTGCGACACCCATACGTTTGTGGTTTGCTGATAGAACCTCAAGACACGTGAGTTAACAACCATCCAATCACCGGCCAGGAAGCACAGCTGCAGATGTGTTCATAAGGCATTGAAACAAGTCGTTGCAAAATTATTTTCACCAAAAAATACTGGCTCAACGTATTGAGTAAAGATAGGACTCACTGGCATGGTCTGTACCGAGACCTTCAATGCAGTTACTTACCAAAAATTAGTTATGTTAGTTCTATGCCCTGCTATAAAAGTGAATATTTTCAGGCTAAAATACTTTTTTTTTAAGACGGTTTCAAATCTGATCAACTTAAAGCATTTTTTACTGACTACTAATGTCTGACGCATAGTCGGTTTAGGTTAATACCGTCCAATTACCTAATGCACTCAAAGCACTGAGACAAAGAAAAAATAAAGTTGATTTTGATTTCTTGACGTACAAAAAAATTTGTCGTACATACAAACTAAACTGACTGAATTAACATTTTAAATCAAATTCATATTTATCATTAACACGTGCTCTCTTTTTATTTCTGACATTTTGATGGTAGACCAGCATAAATCTGTCTCAAAATGCCTATTGAAAAGGCTTGCACTCTCTCTGCTCGTATAAGTGTGCCGTGTTTTGACATGTCTCTTCTGATAAACACGCCTGGCAGCTCCTTCGTGTCGACCTTTGAAACAATCTTGACTTCTTGGTAAAACCGAATCTGTATAGTCCCATTTCAGACAAACTTTCAGAAGCGAAATGTAAAAATCAGGCAACCGTATACTATAGCCTACTGATAGCTTACGAACAAGTTTTCGACGGGTCACCAGTATCAACACTTCTTCATTTAACGATATTTCTTAAAACATTTTCATCTATACACTGTTAAAAATTTCCGTGAATTTATGGACAATCTTACGGAAACGTCTCTTTATTTAACGGAACCATTATTTTGTAACACAGCTATACATAATTATGTTTCATTAATTAGACATATGTCAAACTGCGAGAAGAAACTAAATAAATAACCGAACGCATTATTGCGCCTGCATCCTAAAGAAGTCACATAAATATGCGAGTTTCCATAAGTGGAGCTAGTTGCCTTCCGTAAATTAACGGACACTTCTGGATAATTTTTTACCAGCACTTCTCCGTAAAACAACGAAAATTATTTTTAACAGTGCCACCTAATGTTTGTGAGAGTTTTTAGCAACTGCTGTTTAGTACTCCTTAGTAACGTACTAAAAATTCCACTGGCATTCGGTACCACTTGAAATACTCTCATGTACACCGTTATAAATTTTAACGGAAATGTACCGTTAATAAACGGAAATAGTGTCCGTAAAAGTAAAATACGGAAATGTCTATAGTAAATATACACTACGGAATCATACGTAATATGTCCATAAGTCTGCTGCGGACACTTACACGAAAAAAAAATCGAAAATGTATGGGTTTGAGAGCTGTAAATATCACGGATAGATTTTAATAACATCACCGGTAAATCTGCAAATTTGTAGAAATGCAATTGTAGCATTATAGACATGTAAGTATGACTCAGTTCCGTGTGATGAAACTGTTTTACGGAAACTTCTGTTGGATCAGGAAATAAGTTTCCGTGAATTCACGGAGATATCTGGAGAAATTTTTACCGGAAATTCCGTAAATCGACGGAGAAAATTTTTTACAGTGTAATCGGACATGTGAAGTAAATACGGATGTAAGTCCCAGAGCAGCAATTGCAAGGAAATTGGATTTAAAGTTGAGTCCTAGCTGGAATCCCAGACACTCTGCAACCAGCAGTACATGAAAACACCACGTCAGCTTCATAAATTTATATCGTGAGACGTAATTATCCGATTTTAATAATTCAAGTTTCAAATGAAAGATTAAACCCTAGTAATGAACCTTAAAAATATTATTTGCAGACTAAATCAATATCATATAAATTAATTTAAAAACTTTTGAAAAGCGATTTTAAATTGCTGGATTTCAATTGTCATTCAGTGAATTCCAATTTCCTATTTTTTTTCGTAATCGAATTTAGTTTGAAAGATAAACTTAACATTTATGTAGGGGTGTTAAGTGTATAGTTATAATTAGGCACTTAGAACTTTTATTAAATAATTTTTTTCATCGGAAGTAGCATTTTAACAAAAAAATTATCATGAGATCTTGTGATTTAAAGATTTACCCTTAACGTAATGAAAAGCATATCAACCCTAGATATTAAAAATAATTTTAACGTACAGTTGGATTCAATAAGTTAACTTTAGAAGTCATCTAAAAAAAATTTAACTACGAAAATAATTGTAAATTTGGTCTAGATGTGCTGCTTTTCATGGATGGTGGCATGTCTTGAAACTACTCGCAGTGACTACCTGCTGTGAGCGGAAATCTGTGGTGAATATTGTGTCGTTCAGGATTTCATGAAAACTCTGAGAACAGAAATGGCTCACGATTAATGAACGAAATCACGCAGTCTGAGTATTTTCCTAGTATCGTGAGCAGGCAGAGTGAAAATGACTCCATTGTACGAAATTTTAAAACAAAACAAAACGATTAGCAAGGCGTTATTATAAATTAAACCAGTAGCTCCAGGCGCTCAGAATATAACAAAGTAGCGGCAAGGATGGTCAGACCAAGATTCGAACTTGGTCACCTTGAATGCAAGTGTGTGTTTCACCCGGGAAACGGAAATCAGGATGGCCGGAACCGGGGATCGAACCTGAATCCTCCCGAATGCGAGGCGAGTGTTTTACCACTGCTACACCATGCTCGGTGTGCGTATGTATGCATGTATGTATGTATGTATGTATGTATGTATGTATGTATGTATGTATGTATGTATGTATATATATATATATATATATATATATATATATATATATATATATACACATACATATATACACACAGCGTCTACATTAACTTTCTATATCATATTTTTATTTTTATTTTTGTTCAAGTTTTTTTTGCACGTAAGATATTAATTGTGACAAAATTTTGCTCTTATTAAATGTTATTATCTCTCATATTTTTTGCGTAATGACTCGTAATCGTCAAAACTTGATTTTACGGTTTTATGTACGCCACTAAAACAAACTTAAATACCAAAATGAAAAAATGCACAGTGAACAACGATGTTGTGAGCTGCAATGTATTTTACATAAAAACAAAAAATTATGTGTGATTTTAAAAAATTCTTGAATTTTTAAAATTTTAATTTCATATTTCCGCTATTTGTTTCAATATAAAATAATTTTAAATTTGTTTTTATATAGAAGACGTTGTGGTTTTCAGCATCGTTTTTCACTGTACAGTTTTCAGCTTCGTTATTCACTGTACAGTTTTCAGTATCGTTATTCACTGTACATTTTTTCAGTTTGGTATGTCAGTTGGTTTTAGTGGCGTGCAAAACAACCGTAAAATGCACATTTTGACGTTTACGAATCGTTACGCAAAAACTACGCAAGATAAAAAAATTCATAAGAGCTAAATATAGTTTCAATTAACGTTTAAAACAAGGGGAAAATATCTGGTACAAACATAAAAATAAAATATGACATTGAAAACTGATGTAGACATTCCCCTTAAGAGAAGTTCTAAAGGAGAAGACAGGCGCTAGGTAGAGCGTCTTGCGTGTAGAAGCGATGAGGAAAGTAGTGTGCATACAACAGCCCGGGGCCGAACGCGGTACTTCTGGTCGCATAGATCGCAAATTAGAATTGTGACAGTATGCTATTATCAAGTTATTATTGAATGTGTTGATAGCCAGAGGTCTGAACTACAGGCGCCATTTTTAGCCATTTTCACCTCTCTCTCTCTCTCTCTCTCTCTCTCTCTCTCTCTCTCTCTCTCTCTCTCTCTCTCTATCTGCCTGCTGACACACGCTAAGAAGTAAAAAAAGCCGTCTACAGATAGTAGAATTGTTACCTTTCCTGGAACGAAACTATGAACACAGAACATTTATTTACGGACATATGCGTGTATGATTTAACAGGAAACATCTTGTCAGAGACTCGTCCTAAGTGCTGACTTTACTCGCTCACCACGTGACTTCTGGGCACAGTGGAACAGTACATTGTATTTCTTATTTGTATGCCATATTTCAAGGTACGGTGAATGGACATAAACCAGTTAAAGAAAAAGAAAAAAAAAATACTTCTTTGCCAGAAGCATTCACTTTTCCGAACGCAAAAGTTTTAGTGAAAATATTCTTGCAACAGTTTGTTTCAGTTCCTTGTGTTTACAGCTGCAGTTCTGCTTCATTGCTACTGGTGGTGCGCGTTAGTGCAGATATGTCACTAGTTTTACTGTGGCAATCAGAACAAGGCTGCTGCGACACCATAAGCCTGCGATTTGTGAGTAGAACCCCAAACCAAGGGAAGTCGTGGTTGGCACAGTGGCTGAGCACTCGCCTCCCACCAAGGCAATCCGGGTTCGATTCCATACAGGGTCGGTCTGCGTATTTTGGCATGTGAGAATCGTGCCGTGCGATACTGCTGGACGGCTGGTTTTCTCGCGGATCTCCCGTTTCCCCCGCTTCTTCGCTAAGGCGCTGCTCCACACTCGCATAGTATATGTCACCCCTCATCAGCGCTATAATATCTTCGTTCACGTTCATCCAAGACGTTAAAGAGTTAAGAACACATAACTGTGGATCGGAGCTGCAATGTGCACATAAGGAACTCGTGCAGAAATCTCTTCATGACAGTGTCCTCTCCCTACCTATATGCAATGATAGAGACAGCAGTGAGTGGATAGTTGTGGAGCCCGCTTGGTACAAGGCAGTTGGTAAGCAGAATAGAGCAGGACCCATGATGGCTGCAGTGAGTTGCGTGTACCTGTGGGATGAGGTGTAGGACGGGAGAAGGCACGGAGGCAACATTGTGTCGCTCGGCTGTGGCGGTGCGGTATCTGAGGACACGGCGTCTCGACGCCTCTTGCAACGCCTCCTGCAGACCCGGGGTGGGTCTGGGACGTGGTATCTCGTGCTCTCCACGCTCCAGGCGGCCGCGGTACCAGCGAAGACGTTGCGCATGCTCTCTCTCTATCATCCGAGCAGCGTGCATCTGTCTCAACGCCGCATCCTCCTTCTGCTCGCGCACCGCCGCCATGCTTATACCCTCGCTGCCCTGCCCTTGTCCGACCTTTCCCTGGTCTGCTCTGCCCGGCGACCTCCTCCTTTGTTACCGCAGCCTACCCTGCCGCCGCTGATACATTGTTGAGAAATGTGGCGCGACAGTAACACGCAGATCTTGAATTCGCAGGTACCATGTTCCAATCCTTGGCTCCAGCCAGCCCTATTCCGGTCTTCCTTGATTACAAAATGATTGCTGGAATGTTTCAATAACAAAACCAACTGCTGACTTCTTCAGTTTGTCAACCGAGCGTTGGTATGGCAAAAAAAAAAATGGAGTAGTGGTAAAACACTTGCCTCGCACTCGGGAGGACCAAGCGTTCGATCCCCGTCTGAAGCCATCCTGATTTTGGTTTTCAAGGATTTTCTGAAATCATTTCAGTCGAATGCTGAGATGTTTCCTTAAACAGGCCATGGCTGACCCCTACCCCTTTTCCTCCATGTACCTCTACCAAGGTCACTTGCTGTTCAAAAACACGTAAAACCAAATAAATATAAAAAATTGTGTGTATTCGTGTTTAATAACCTCGCTGCCGTAAGCCTGACCTGATACTTTGTTGATGTTTCACCGAGGGCCGCGGATGGTGCAGCGGCTAGAGTGCTCGACTTCCATCATAGGCTTTCCAGGTTTGGTTCACGGCATGGCCGACCAGGATTTTCGCATGTGGGAATAGTGCCGGAAGATGACGTTGGTCGGCGATTTAGCCTAGGGTATCACCCGTTCATTGGCGATCCGCAGAGTATTCCAAGACAACGACCATACAAAACTCTGAGTCGCCTGTTGAACGATTAGACTGGAAGATGCTGGTACACTCTCGAGCCAGTATCGTGTAAGAAGCGACCAAAGGGTTCTCCAGCAATCAACCTTGCTCTTCGCAATACACATTCAGTTGCAGTGACGGGAAGACACATCAATTCCACACGCTAATATTGAACATAGTTGGTTCGCGAAAAAGTGAGAATCTTTGAAGACCATCCCATCAATAATAATAATTTAAAAAAAAAATATATATTTTTTTTTAATTTAGATGTTTACTTCTGAGTACGTTAGAATTTATACACTTTGATTGTTACTTAGAGTGATTCGTTTATGTTAAACATTGGCGGGAAAAATGTATTATAATTATTTCAAAAGGGTTCATTTTATTCTGAACTACTTATAGACGAATACAATTAGAGACCACGAAATTTCGCGAGGTCAACGACCTCCAGCTGGACTCTACATTCCCTGTGCACACTAGCTGCTTGTTTATTGGCTGCTGCTCAAGTGAGTGGCCTATCGTAGCCTACATCCGACAAGGTAGCGCGGGAGCCAGAGCTTTTTCCCTTGCTATTTGTTCACTGTCCTCAAGGAAGAGTTTAAGTAACAATGACCCAATCACGAGAGTAATTAAGTTATAAAGACGTTTGAAGTCAAACGTCTTCACAAATGAATTCGCGAAACTTCCTGATCAGTAAATATAATATCGCTGGCCTTGTAACACGACCACACTTCGCTACTGCTCCCCCTTACCCATCCCTTATTTTTTCTGCTCATTCTTTTCCCGACACTCGGGCGCTGTTTTATACTCGTCTTACACCAACCCTCAACACCGCTGAAGACCTTTCTGTTAGACGCTGACCAAAATATCTTCACTTCACAAGCAATGGAATAATTGCTCCCAGCTCGTGCCGCCACGTACTGAATTATTTTACTCTCCGTAACCTTGTTTCTGGGTGTTTACCTCCCAGCTTTAAAGCCATATTCATCCTTTGTTTTTCATTTTGAACAATTCCACCTCACGCTAACAATATGTAACCAAATTATGACATCTGTTTTGTTACAGTGCCTTAAAATTGGTTGCAAATGTGAGAAAACATCGAAGTGTGTATGTAATTAGTTATTCAAAAGTAGGCATACAAGTTGAAAGGCGCGAGCAAGAAGGCACGTTTATTTTGTTTGAAAGCTTGTGTTAGCGTAAGACACGTCGGAAAGATGTGTACGAAGAACATCGCGACACGGTAGAGCAGTAAATGTCGTGTGGGTCGATCGTAAACTCTGGCAGCTATTTTACTCTGCTGCACAGATGGAGGCAGCAGCTCTCAACGTCTAGACAGGTATGGACTCAGTACGCCTGCACCTCGGTTTAAGGAAAACGACGTGGGAATAAGCCAAGGTCACAAAAACCACACGCTCAACTACCTACTCAGAAGCACACACTGAGGAAAAAAAAAAGATCTTATCTGATCTTTAAATAAGTGTCTCTGTTGCTTAAAGGACACATAGGAAATAGGTTCTAACAGTATCACCAAACACACCGTAAGGCGTAATTATTTAACAGATGAACCTACATGTACACTGTAAAAAATTTTCCCCGTCGATTTACGGAATTTCCGGTAAAAATTTTTCCGGATACATCCGTGAATCCACGGAAACTTAGTTCTTAATCAACAGAAGTTTCCGTAAAACAGTTTCATCACACGGAACTGAGCCATATTTACATGTCTATAATGCTACAATTGCATTTCTACATATTTGCAGATTTACCGGTGATGTTATTGAAGTATATCCGCAATATTTACATCTGTCTAACCCATACATTTTCGATTTTTTCCGTGCAAGTGTCCACAGCAGACTTATGGACATATTACGTATGGTTCCGTAGTGTATATTAACCATAGGCATTTCCGTATTTTACTTTTACGGACACTATTTCCGTTCATTAACGGTACGTTTCCGTTAAAATTTATAACGGTGTACACGAGAGTATTTCAAGTGGTACCGAACGTCAGTGGGATTTTTAGTATGTTACTTAGGAGTACTAAACAACAGTTGCTTAAAAAACTCTCACAAACATTAGGTGACACTGTTAAAAATAATTTTCGTTGTTTTACGGATAAATGCTGGTAAAAAATTCTCCAGAACTGTCCGTTAATTTACGGAAGGCAACTAGCTCCACTATAGAAAATCGCATATTTATGTGACTTCTTTAGGATGCAGGCGCAATAATGCGTTCGGTTATTTATTTAGTTTCTTCTCGCAGTTTTACATATACTAATTAAACATAATTATGAATAACTGTGTTACAAAATAATGGTTCCGTTAATTAAACAGACGTTGCCGTAAAATTGTCCGTAAATTCACGGAAATGTTTAACAGCGTAAAACGACTGTGACGCCACAACTTCATCAAGCCCTACACAAGTGAAATCAGTATAGACACGGTGTTCATACCGTAATCGCGGTGTTACATTATGCTCAAGAACATAACATACAATGAAAGAGCATTACATTGCGTGTCGTGTAATGGTGAAATTTTCAACGCATATTTTGGCAAGACTTGCGTTTCATAAATATTAAAAAATAAATATGTATACAGTTTTAAGGGCTCCGCCTAGTTAGAGCTGTTTGGCTCGTTAGAGGCTCAGAAGCGACGAAGCTATAAGGGTGGCTTTGAAGCTAGCATCAAATACCTCATCGCCACAAAGAGCCAAGAACTGAACCTAGCATGCAAGATTCCCGCCGATCCATATTTGCTATGGGACTATAAGCGTCGACCTTACAATTTGTATTGGTGAAAAGCCTGTAACAAAGCTCAGTGCATGACTCTGAGTTTATCACACAAAGCTGTTAGTACAATTTGAAGAACTGCATTTTGAAAAGGCTGTTTTTAGCTATGTTGGAGGTCTTCGAAACAGTGTTTATAATAAGCACGGTGTCTTGACAATGACATTCCGTCCTTCTGGGAAGTATTTTTTTTCATACATTGGTATAATGGGCACGTGTGTAACAGTTTTGAAAAATAAAACGTATTTCTCAGCTCATTAGGATTAGAATGCATTCATATATAAGTACTTAGCGGACATCATACCACCGAGATGACTTGGTGAGAGTAGCCTACATGTTCTACAGGGTGAACCACATATATGAGTCGCCAGGTTAAACTGGCGCATTTACGTGTATTGACACTCTATTTTCTGCTTTGTTTATATAGTGCCTGCCCAAAGATTCGTGTCGTCAGCTTCGTCACATGACGTCCCGAATAGTTGCGAAATGCTATTTTGCTCGTCTTTGCAAGTTAATTAAATCGTGTACAAGATTTAATTTTATTTCGGCAATCGATATGGTGGTTTGACTATATTATGTAGCGACAAGTACGTCGAGAATATAAATGACATTTGACCGAAATAAAATCTAAGTATTTTTTAATTTTTCCAAGTAGCGAATAAGACAAAGGAGCGTAAATGGACCTGACAACTCATAGGAGGGAACTGCTGATTTTCGCGGAAAGAATTTTGCCCCAGTTTTTTTCAACGCCTTACGTTCACATCTGCATCGCTGCTTAAGAGTGCGTGGTAGATACATAAACTTTGAAAACATCAATTCATTTATACGCTTTTCTCGAAGCCAATATGGATAAAACACTCAATGAAAATCCTATATAATGGCATTTGCCAGCTTTATGAGTAAATATTTATCCAGAATTACTATCGTTACGCGTGATCACTTGCGCCTCAGTTAAATGCACGAGGTTCCGGCGTCAGAGATTGTGCCTCAGAAGTTCGTAACACTGGAAACAATTTTGTTTAAAACGTTTGCTAAAACTATTGTCTAGGATTGCTATTGTTTAATTTTCGCAAATTGGCTTCAAGAAACCTACAGTTATAAATTAATGCTTTTAGCGTTGAATTATGTACCACGCCCTCTTAATGGTTATTGGCAGCGTGTCTTTGTGAAGTGACGTCTCTTATTAGACTGTGCCAACCACAGTAATGTCACTGCGACACCACATTCATGTTATTTGCAGGTAGAGCCCCAAGACACGCGAGAGTTAAGGGCGCCGTCTACCCGAGCGCGTGAGAGGCTCAAAAGCGACGGAACAGTAAGGTCGACCTTGAAGTGCGCATCAAATGCCGCGTCGCCTCAACGAGCCAAGCGCTGAACTAGCGTGCAAGGTTCCCGCTGAACTGTTTTTACTATGGGACTTTCAGCGACAACACTATCATTTTATCTTACGCGACGAAAAGGAAAGAGTCGCTCTACAGGTCTATAATATTCAGAATATCGTGAAAATGATACATAAAAATCGGCGTAAAAAGTCCCGATTCGGTCACTTTCACACTCAAAAAATACTTGTTAGGAACGATAACAGTTAATGGCAAAATTATATACCTGTACTAAGATCCTTAAATGCTTTCGTAGCCTAACCTAATGTTGAATGGTTTTCGAATGAAATCAGGATTGTTAAAGGTCTGCGCACCTCTTCACGATTCTAGTAGACGGTGCCCTTAAAACATCCAATCACTAAGAATCATAATTGCAGATGTGCACGTACGACACTGAAACAAACTGGGACAAAATTCTTTCCGCGAAAAGTTATTAGCTCTACTCATACATGATACATACCTACAGTATATAGGTAACTCTGGCAGTAGGATGAACGAAGCGTTTCTATCGAAGAAAGCTGACATCAATCACTAGTATAGCGTTTTACTTACGAGATGACTTTCCAGAATCGTCACGGTACGATATTTGGTTCGGTTTAACGGGGTGAAGTGCGGTGTCACGACGCCACGTTCTTGGCCTCGTGCAGTATGATGCAGCACCTGGCGCCATGACGCTGCTGTTTGCGCGGTAAAACAAGAGAGCGGCGGGAGGTCGACGAGCGTGTATATGGGTGCGGTCACCAGGGCCGGCAAGTCATTCCCAGCAAGACGATTACACCGAGCAGACATGGCAGGCAGCTTCGCGGAGATCTTCGCCAAGGACAACCCGGTCTTCCGGGCCTACGTCTTCTACTGCGGCGTCCTCATCCTCAAGTTGCTCTTCATGTCCGTCTACACCGCCCGTTTCAGGATGAAGAAGAAGGTACGTATGCAACATGGTCAGGACACAGAATATTTAGTAATACAGAAGTGAAATAGCCGGTAGGACGGCGAACTCAGTCACACACGCCAGCAACATGGCGGACACGCCTGCCGCCAATCAGCCTAAAGCGGCTGTCCGGCTAGCCGGCAGCCAGGCCAATAGGAAACGTGCCGTAGCAAGAAGGAGCTGAACATACACGGGGCTGGTATCAACAGCTTCGGGCAGCCAATAAGCGGTGCAGTTCGCCCTATCAAATGAGCTGCCACGTCATTTCACGTCTGCATTAGGAGTGGTGATTTATCGCGCGAAAAAGTTTGACTGTTTGCTAGATTTCAATATGACATGTCCGTAGTTGAAGTTCTTCTTTTGTTTGGCTGGGTCAATAATAACTGTGGTGCGCCGATACTGAAATATTTGTCACTCGTCTTGAAACAACTACATCACCATCATATAGTTATACAAGTACCAGGCAGCTACACTGACTTGCAATATTTCATCATGCAATTTTCCACTTTTTTTAAACACGGTGCACTGTTCCAGGTGGACTTCAGGGCGATACTTGTACCACCCCCAATGGTGTCTTTCATGATTTCCGCATGCAGTAAACGTGGCGGACGTTGCAACTGACTGGTGGTTTATCTCGGGGAACTCCCGTGTTTTCCAAGCTCTTGTATTCCGTCGTTGCTACTTACATACAAAATAATTTATAGACTAGTCTTCACCAGTGGCGTATACATCGCTGTGAAGAGCTGACCGAATCCTGCTTTTTTAAAAATAGCAATACGATATTATTTTCGTATCGTTGACACATAGCTAGATGAAACGCAAAGTCTTAAATAAGTATGACAGGAAACTACAGAAGCACTTGTTTTAAAATGTGTTAAACAAATAAGGTACGTACAAATCGGTTTTGGTCACAAAGTTGTGCTCTCATGTGACGTCACGACCAACTTTAAAATAGACCCGGAAATAATGCAAATTATTTAATTGTAATTAAAAATAATTGTAAACAGAGCCTAGCGCACGTTACACTGTATTTTTAGACTTTCTATCTTAATTTAATTCTGGTCTCAATGCGAGTCACTCTCGTGGGAACGACCTATTGTTTGGCAGCTCGTCCTCGACTGGTGCATGGATGGCGTTGCAGCGTTGTCATGCGTATTCTTCTTTTACGTGAAATCGCTTAACTTATTCATATTACATTTATATACGAAAATAATAAACCCTTAAAACTACGCTTTTATGATTTTAAAAATTCAGCACGCTTGGTAGTAACATTTTCAAGGTCTCTCAAAGTGGTTAAAAACGGCCTTTTTGTAGACTGCTATAACCCCGAAACACCACCTGGCTTCATAAAGTGCAAAACAAGAAGCATGCGTTGGCCTTTTCTTCATACTATCCAACAAATTCTAGGGTCACTTCTTAAAGTCCAACAGAAAGAAATACTACAGCGAAAACCTTGACTTCCAGTTTGGCGAGCTGTGATTAGAGGCGATATGATTCTCGGCTACCGTGGTTCTCTGGCTCATAACGTTCCGTTGTTTCTACGCGTAAAACGCGAACATTGTAAACCGGCACACATTCCTCTTAAGAGTTAGTTCTACCTATTTATTTTATTTTATTTATTTATTTATTTATTTATTTATTTTTTTTTTTCGTTTGAAGCAAGAAAACTTGGAGGGCGATAAGTCGACTCCAACGCGTGCGTTCAACGCCGCTTCGCCTCTAAGCGCAGAGTACAAACTAGCGTTCAGTGTTTTCGTAGAAAGTGTTTTTCAATAGGACTATAAGCGGTGATCCCATTATTTTATCTGTGGAAAGTATGAGGTAAAGTCCCACGCAGGTCGCCATCATTTTGTTTTACAATTGCGGTTGGTATTTTTCAATGTACAGCAATCTAAAAAAGCTATTTTTTTACCCATTTTGTGAAGCTTGGTAACTACGTTTTTAATAAGCTAGCGGTATTTTGAAAACGCTAGTCACAGTTTTAAGCATGTGTTCTTTTCGTAGACATACATATTGAAAACACGTTTAATAGTTATACGTGAAAAAACACTTTTCATACCACGCTACATTACATGTCATGCGTCAGGTCCAACCAACTCTCAAAGACCTTCACTTCCAGCGTGTCAGGGCCACGCCTTAGTTATCGTTGTATGTAAGTTTTATATACGATTAGCTGCTTAGTAATCTAGTTTTGATAACGAACTATCAGGAATGTTACATAATGCACGAAAGTTACGTAACCTGTGAAACGCTCTACTTGAAAGATAATCGCAAAGCTTAATACGCTGTAGACAATGGGAGAGCTTCATAACTTTTTACCATTAAAACAGTCGTGTCAGTAACTCAGCTTGCTGGAAAATCCGTCTCTGGTGTATTCATTAATAAAACAAATAAAACAATTTATTTGCTAAAAAAATATATATACTTGTGAAAAAAATATGTGTGTGTAGGTGTGTGTATGCTTGTGTGTCTGTGTGTCATTTTGTGTGAGCGCGCGCGGTTTTGGTAAAAGTTCTGCTCTCATATAAATGATATCATGGCCTGCTTTAAAATAGAAATAATGTAAATAATTTAATTCTGAGTAAAATAATTGTAAACCGAGCGTAGCGCACCTTACACTATATTTTTAGACACTCTGTCTGAATTTATTTCTGGTCACAATACACGTGTATGCTCACCTTTGGCACGATTTCTTATTTTTAGAAAGTAGCTTTCTCAACTTTATTGTGAGGAGCCACATTTGTTAAACTTGGAGCTTAATTCTTGCGGAATAATTTACCTTTTTAGGCGTACTGCCGTACACGTAACGATTAATGTGACTTCGCGGTGCATTTGCAACGCAGTTCGAAATGTACTGTATTTTTAAAAGTTGTGTTCTCCATAGAAATGCATTTCAAGTATAAAATTAGCACAGAGACTCATGCTGAATTTAAATTAGAAACATCCACACGTTGCTAAGTGCGTCTGATATTCTGAATAATATTGCTTGATAAACTGAACTGAATAAAGTGTCACTCACATCCGAAGTTGATGTTTATCACGTTGGAGTTAGCATTTACACATTGAACTGAATGCTTGCTTGTTGCTGTTTCCAAACAACTCTCGTAGTTTCAGGGATGGTTCCAGGAGTGGGACAGGGCTCTTGACTTTTCATATATTGTTTATCCTGAAAATATTACACATTTTTAAAGTGGCATGTTCAATCATTTGTTTACGAAATGTCCTAAAAAGCACCATTTTGCGACATTTTAAACTACAATTATTTTCCGGAGGACAGCCCCCAACCCCCCCCCTTTTTTTACTTGGGTAGTGGGTTTATCTATTTTTTTTTAAGTATTTCCCCCCTCCCCACAAACCTAGAACTGGATTCTCCCCTGAAATTGACGTTCACTGTGTGTGTGTGTATATATATATATATATATATATATATATATATATATATATATATATATATATATAAAGCAGTGTAGGCTTGTGTAGCAATCATGTGGTAAGGTATGAGTTCTGAATAATTATTTATAACTTGGAATAACTGCACGTGTAGAAAGGAATTGTTCTCATCTTAACTTTTCACTCTATCTTGTCAGTCTACAAAGTGTCTAACAAACACTCTACTCATTGTTATTGAAGGAAAGATTATATATTTTCTGTGTTTGACCGAATTTTTTTAAGAAATGTACTATCCTTCTACCGTAGCAAATAGTGTACCAAAATCATCATTAGTATAAAATTAAATGAAAATATACCTGACCAATAACTGCAATTTATCGTACTGCCACCATACATAACGACTGTGTTCCGAACAGTTACGATAAACGACAACATATACATAAAATGGTAGCACAGAGTGAAGTATACTTACAAAAATAGGGAAGCGAGTTTAATAGAGATAGTATATTTTTGATAAAATTTATAAGCTAGTCATTACTCATTATGGCACATTGATAATCACAAAATTTTTGCATAATCATTCTAAAATTTTAATTTTTTAATTTATGATTGTTAATAATATCCCATTGATTTTATATGTATTTCTAGCAGAGTTTGAAAGTGAGTTTGTGTTTTTCAATTTAAAAGAAAATTACATTATGAATACTTACTACAAATATCGTATAACCGACAAAAATTTTTATTGTCTAAAAGTGATTAAAGCTATATTGTTCACTAATTAGTCACTGCTCAGAGTAAGAATATTGTGGCTTTGCTGATAAGCCTTCCCTAAGGGCACGATTATTTCACGTATTTTTTTCCAGGTCAGGTTGACCATCAAGACGTCAAGAACGTCTACTCCATTGTCTATTCTGTGATTAGACGACCGCTATTTTGACTCATCTTGACCATCGCAAGTCATTAATACACAGGGAAATAATTCGTGGGGATAGCACTTGCTATCCGCTAGTACAGCTAGACGCCAATTCGCTTAGGTCAGTGCGTGTATAGGACTGAGAAGTTTAGGCTGATGCCAGAAGAATACGTGAAATACTCGTGCCCCCAGTTACTGATGATTGGAGACCCCTGTTCCTCACGAAAATAATTTCGCCTCGCTTTGTTCATGTGCCTTACGTGCACATGTGCAGTTCTGCTTCGCTGTCAGTGATTGGATGTTTTAACTGCAACGAGCCTTTTATACCGGCAAATCACAGACGTGTGGTGTTGCAGGAACCTTATTGTAAGTGGTTCAGTCAAATGAGCTACGGCTCTTCACACTGACACGCTGCCAATAACCGTGAAGCACAAACGCAGGTGTGTACGTAAGGCGCTGAAACAAAGTGGGGCAAAATTCTTTTCGCGATAAACAGGTGTCCCTATTGATAATCGTGCAATGTGTGTTTCATTGTTTATCTCGCACAACTAGACTCACGAAGCGCCACAACACTTTCAACGACAAGATGGCGAATGCAATCTCAGACTTGCGATGGAGATATAATTTGCAACGTGTTTACGTGAGTCCCTTTGTAGCATCTGTATGTAATGGTTTGTTCTTCTTGCAGGTGTTCGCCAACCCTGAAGACGCTGCAGGCCGTAAGGATGCTAAAGTACGTTTCGATGACCCGGACGTCGAGAGAGTGAGACGGTATGTATTCCCAACAAGCAAGGATATATCCGAAGTGAAGAGGTTTTTGTCAGCACATTAATAGGGCTATACACTGGATGTAATTTTCCGCGTTTGAGGCGCAGGAATAGTGAAGCATAAGGTTCAGCTTTCCACACTCGACGGTAACGGCATTGCTTCTTTTCGCGACGCGCCAAACTGGCGTGCAGTGTTTACCTACAATAATATTTTCCTATAAGTCTTAAAGTAGTGACCCTACAATTTTATTTGTGGAAAGTTTGTAGTCAAGTCCAACGCATGCTTCCAACGTTGTGTTTTACGAATCCGGGTGCTATTTTTTCTCTTACAGCTGTCTAAAAAAGTCGTTTTTAGCCATTTTGAAAGGCCCCATAAAACATGTTTCTAATAAGCATTTTGCACTTTTAAAATGTTAGAAGCCTAGTTTTAACTGTGTGTTCTTTTCGTAGATAAACATATTGTGAATAAGTTTAGCTGTTTCGCGTAGAAAATAATAGTCGCGACACGCTACAACACCGTTCATACGTCAGGTGCATAAGTCTCTTAGCATTGAGGTCTTTAGCGCTGGTGCGGGGTGACATGATGTGAGTAAGAAGCAGTGCCGGAATGAATGGGCGGGGGAAACGGGATATCCCAGAGAAAACTCGCCAATCAGCGGCGCACATGCGAAAACCCTTATCGTCTAGGTGGGATGCGAGAGGTCTGACCCCTCGACCACCTCGGCCTCGGGTATATCCGAATTACTGTGGACTAAATCACTCGTTCTGAAAAGTTGCGCTATTGGTGGCTTATATACACGTGAAGCGATATATATATTTTTAAAAAAATCACAACAAATATTCAAAAAAACTTTAAGTAATTAGAGCCATCACAAGATGTCCACGGTGTATTTCATAATCAAATAGAATCTTCGTAAGAATGGTCGGTGTTGGAATCAGTGTTCACAAAGCTAAGAGCCAACATGTTATTCGTATTTTATTCCCACTGGAAGAATGCAAGGACATCTTAAGTTTGTGTTTTACGTCACACAATAACTGCACAACTAACAAATCTTATTCAAATTTAGGAAATGGTTTTGCACGAATGTAATTTCTTTGTTGCATTCATTGAAGTAAAAATGTTTTACAGACGTAAATTATATTTTCGTTAATTATAGTTACATGTCAGAACACCGTTGGACATCCAGCAGCTGGTCACAAGTTCAGATAATTATGTGGAGCTTACATTGTGTTGTTTCATGCCATACGACTACAGTGGACATTATTTTACTGTTACAATAACAATAGTTTTGAGTTTGTTTGAAATTTTTTTCTTCTCAGTGCAAGAGTAATTTTCTCATCTTCAGTAGACTATAGTTTGAATTACACTACTGACATTTGCCACTTATAGTTATGTTAGGCTACAATTACGAAAGCAACATAACTTCATGGAAAATAATTGTTCTGAAAGGATATTTTTACTTTTCAGTTTAATAGGATATACGCCAAATTTTCGAAATTTAGATCGCGTTTCTTCTAAATGAACTATAGATTATATTTTTAGGACAGTTTAACTTAAAATAAATCAGCGTTGTGTAAACAACGCTTTTCAACAAAGGAAAGAACAAAAGAAAAATCTTCGAATTGTACGTATTTAAAAATAAATATATTCTTTAAGAACCTTAATTTTCACAGCTTATTTGTTAAGAGACAATAAGCTAGTGTCTTGTTTAAGAGAAAACTGCAATGTTGCCATTTGGTGTAGATGTTTCTGATGTACCAACATTTTAAACCAATACGATTTCACTTAGCCCCTAAATAGAACTATAATCTTCTAATGAAATTATTTTTTTCCATCTTGGAATATACCTTTTAATCTGAATTATTATCAAACTGATGTACAATACTTAAACCGGCTTAGTAATTGTAAATATGCTTGTGAGCTACGAAAAATACTCAGTTGTCATTCTCTACTAATTTTATTCAACTATTGACGAATAGAAAAATAGCTTTCTTCCGAGTATTTATTTAGTTAATGACTTTGTTTGTGACGAAGTTAAGGTTTTTATCTCCTCTTACACTTAACCACATCTAATACAATTAAAAACACACGTTTGTTATTAACACAAATAAAATTATAACTACAGTTAACGCTTAGTTACAAAATTAATGTAACAAAAATTATTCATTAATTTAGCTAGATGCACTAACATTTTAAACTGCTTTAACAATTGAATGAATTACTAAATATCTCCGCAAGTAAATAAAAAATAAATACAAATAATTGTACAGTGATACTAGAAAATGCCCCATTAGTAGAGACATGCAAAATTCGCGTTATTTTCTGACAGCTGACTAAGATCCGAGTGACTACAGGCTCGTTCGACGTTTCCCGCTGGCCGATATTGTCGTGACTTGCCGCGGAGAAAGTTTACAAGGCAATTGTCTGTAAATACGTAACACACGTAGTGAAGTTTAATCTGCTACCAAATTATAACGCGAATTTTGCATGTATCAACCCATTAGTCGTTTAAAAAAATACATGTCATCTAAACATACGTGCATACCAACATAGCTATACGACTAAACTTTCGGGAGTTTATGTGTACCTGGATAGCGGCATTATAGAATACAATAAACGTATTGAACATAAGAATAAATAGTATAATGTTATGTGATATAAATATGTACATTCATATATAAATCAGTTAAGTTTAGAGTAAATTAAAGAAATTTCCTGTCTAATAAAATGTACATTTTGAACTTATTATAAATTCTAAAAACATAAAAACAGTAATAAAAGGATACCAGTACAAGTAGATACAATAGAAAAAATAGCACCACACCTCTACTCCACGAGATGTTTAGTTTGCAAAAAATGAGTTTTTAAATAAGATTTGATACTGCTTAGGTTTGAGCATATCTTTAGCTCATTGGGCAAATCATTCCAAAACAGAGCACCAGACACTGTGAAAGATTGGAAGAAAAATTTGGTTTATGTTTAGGTACAATGTTTCACATGAAAGGTGTGATGATTACGATTTACGCTGAGTGAATAGATGTTACCATGATGTGCTGAGAAATAAAGGAACGTAAGTTATTTCAGTCCCAAATTTCATAATATGTTTTATGATAGTTAAGATATCAGCCAGTGTTTACATGTTTAATCTAACGTACCTAAAGACAGTAGCTAGTGAACTTCATACCGCTACCAAGCTTGGATTCCACACGTGTGGTAAACATGACGATGGCCTATGCAACTTCCAAGGAAATTCTTATATTCCCATTCAGTGGTAACACTTTGCTATTGATAGAGGCACCCAATACCGAGTTGTATTAAAGTTATATAAGTTATGCGTCACTGAATTGCATGGAGCCTGTAACTGTACTGCAGTGAGAGTTTTGGAGTGTGCATGTGTCGAAAGTATTATGTATTTTTATAAAGCATTGATGAGGATAAACACATAATTTCATACCATCCTGGTGAAGCTCAGCTGAAAATATCTTAGGACAATTGTTCAAGTGCCTTTGGCAGTATGAGTGTTATTTAAATCGTGGATGCAATTGAAATAACATCCTCAAATGTTTTAATGGCACGCTGAAAACATCTTGTGCGTTTTTTCTGTACCTATGGCCTTATACGTTTTATTATGTCAGATCCAATACGTAATATCAGCGTCAATTTCAAGACATTGTGCTTACTCGTGTAGCAAGAAACAGTCGGCCAACTGTTTCTTTATTAATGACATTGCTAGGTGACTGCTGGCACGGAAGAACTTGTAGAGTTGGCCCTCTCATGGTTAACAGCTGGCAACGTGATATCTGGTGTGCTATGTTTGGCATATTGATGGAATATCGAAGGCTACGAGACAAATGGCCAGGTACGCCTTACACAGTCCACAAACTGTATGCTAGCTATTACTGCAAGTTATTGGCCGAATTGTCTGTCACTTATAGCAAGTCATTAATGTTTATCACGCAGTATTCTCTGCTTGATGGGCCATGTGTGACAAGTGACAGCTAGTTGGTGTTCACACTTCAGGTCCAGCAGTGTTGCCAGTGGCCAACTGATTTTTAGCTACCAACTAGCGAAGTGTCAATGACAGGCCATTAGTATTTATCTGCATGGATAAGTTCGTTCTGTAATGTCCATCACAGTACATATGGAGATGGAAGCAGTTTCTGTTTCTTTTTCCGTCTGTCTCATACTTGAAGCGCTTTGGAAGAATTGCCGAATTTAATGTGATATTCACTTTATTACTACTTTATTTGCGTTCGGTAAAGGAATTTACAATCAACGTAAAAAAAATTTAACACTTAACGCAAAGAGCCAGCACTTTTATACTTTTGTTTTAGTTATTTTCTTAATCCTAAACGTGGCCAAGTATAAAAATTCTTACTAGTTTAAGAAACAATTCTTTGCTATTGTAGTATTATTATATAAGACGAAAATTTTTTACAGTTTAAGATAATTATTTGATGTAACAAACTTTCCTTGGTTAACTAATCAACCGAAAACATGTAAATTTTTGGGAAAAAATAAACTAACAAACAACGATTTTCAACAAAACTTTAAAATCGTTTTCAGAATTTTTGCTTTCCTTTTGCCTTCAAAAATTTAAATATCGCAAAACGTAGAAACGGTGATTCATAGCCTTAAGATAATACATTTGCTAGTCACAGATCACATTTATATCTCCGCTATTTGTTTGACACTTTGCAATTATTGGAAGACAATTCAAATAAATTTCAAGATTACATGAATTACTGACCAGAACGCACTGCTTTTGTCCTTCATGCGCACATCAATTTCTTCTTGTTAATGTCTGCCGATAGCAGAGGTAGAAAATACACATTCCGCTCCGTCCCCTTTTTTAATGGAGAAATGTTTAATTTTTCATTAAATATCCACTACTCGCCACCATCACTGCGGCCGGGTTAGATGGGGTCGCCCCCGATCTTTGCACACTGAAAGAAAAGTATTGTTGTAGTTTGTAGGTACCGGTACCGTACTCATGTTTAAATAGGGACAACAGTTCAGTTTTGTTGTCGATATTATCTGGACTGTTCCAACGAAAATCTGTTCTGATGTAGAAGTAACAATATGTTCTGTAAGACAAATATGCTTTTTACTCCTTATACAGAAAAAGTAATTAGTTTGGTAACAACCCAGATAGAACCGACAGCCGAACGAAACTGTTGTCCCTACTTTAACAGAAGTATGGTACCTACAACAATTATTTTCCTTCATTACATACGTGGAACGTGGCGGATGTTACCGTTGTCCTGTGCGATTTCTCGGATCTCTCCAATCTCCCGTCACCAGAGCTCTAGACTTCACTGATAAGCGCTGAACAAAATCTCTCCGCACCTATCCGTTTGTTGCTTCTTTGTAAACGCAGTAGTATAAGTTAATTTTTGTGAGGAATAGTCGTGTTTAAATATGAGAAGTAATATTTTGCTCGCGTTGCCTGCTCTTTGTACTCTGAGTGTTCAAGGGCGTTGGAGGGCAAATTAATTAAAATGTTTATTTGATCAGATTTTCGTAATAAAATCCTATTGTTGAGGTTAATCTATATTGCAGCACATTTCCCGTCAAACACAATTTTTTTTATGTGGGCCCGCTAAAGCTAATACAATTTTTTTCCTTGGCAAAATAAATACGTTTGTTGTGCCTACCCCAGAAAAGTTGAATTACACTACAGGCTAGGAAAATAATAGATTTTATTACGGACGAGTCCTACGAGGGACAATTTTTCTCAGTAGTTGGACTTACGTCGGTACGGGGTTTAATAAAATGGAAGACGGCAAGAAAACGATCCTTGTTGAAGCTGATCAAAGAAAAAAATCCGTTTTCTTTTTTACTAAAAATAAACTCACTTCCTTGTTTTATTTTTATTTGCAAAAAATTATGTATACAGCATTCACCTTCAAAGTCACGAAAGCTCTTACACAGTTCATACATTTACCAACAACTTGGTTTGACACCTTACTGACACCAGAGCGTTTAGAGGGTAAAATTGTCCAAACTAGTAACACAACATTGAGCTACCTAACCTGAAGTAGAATTAACCTTCAGGTAAGGTAAGCTTGGCACAAGGAACATTTCTGCCAGTTGAGCCCTGGTACCGGTAACAGGTGTAAACTGACTGAACACAGCACTTTCGTAAATTTGAATTTACATGAAGCTGATAGTTTGAAATCCAAAATGGGTTTGTTTTTCATTTTAAAATTAAATTATCAGCGCAACTAGCGGTAAGATTTTTCCCTGTGCCAAACTCTCCCATAAGTAAACACATTTTATTTCTAACCTGCAGTTGAATTAACCGTACTTTAGGGAACATATGCGATGAAAGCGAATGTTCGCCGTTCTGTTGCAGGGCGCACCTAAACGATCTGGAGAACCTCGTGCCATTCTTCGTGATCTCGTTCCTGTACCAGTTGACGGCGCCGAGTGCGACGGTGGCCGTGAACTTGTTCAGGGCGTTCGCTGCAGCGCGTATTTTCCACACGCTGGTGTACGCCGTGGTGCCGATACCGCAGCCATCCAGAGCCCTGTCCTTCGGCGTGGGCTACCTCATCAACGGCTATATGGCCCTGCAGACCGTCCTCTACTTCTTCTAGAAGCCCCTCACTTTATTTCCCACACACAAACACTCGCCGTGTTCCAGTTGCTCATTTATAGGGACTCCTCATTTACACGAAAATATTTTTGCAGTACTTTAGGAACCCTTCATTTTCGCGAAAAGAATTTTGCCCCAATTTGATTCAGTGGCTTACGTGGACGTCTGCAGCTCTGCTTCATAATCAGTGATTGGACGTCTTAGCTCTGACGTGTCTTGGGGATGTATTGGCAAATCACAGACTTGTGAAGTTGTAGTAGCTTTATTGTGATTGGCAAAGTCAAATGAAAGACATCACTTCACAAAGACCAATAACTAGAGCCACGATTTTATGGCGAAAAGATTTTTGCAACATTTGGTTTCGATGCGTCATGTGCACACCTGCAGCTCTGCTACATCGTCTGTGATTGGATGATTTTACTCTCACTTGCCTTGGCAAATTATAGACGTACAGACTCACAATAATCTTATTCTGATTGGTGCAGTCAAATGAGAAACGTGTCTGAACAAATACACGCTGCCAATAATCTTGAAACAGAACTGCCGATGTGCACGTGAGTCACTGAAACAAAGTGGGGCAAAAATCTTTTCGCGACAAAATCGTGGCCCTACCAATAACTATGAAGTAGAACTGCAGATGTGAACGTAAGTAACTGAAACAAAGTGGAGCAAAATTCTTATCGCCAAAATCAACATTCCCTACTTATGTACTCATCTGCAGCTCTACTTCGTAGTTATCGGCAGCGTCACAGAATATTTAGGAATACAGAAGTGAATTAGCTGGTAGGACGGCAAACTCAGTCACGCACTCCAGCAAAATGGCTTCGCTGGCCAGCAGCATGGTGGTAACGCTTACCGCCAATCAGCTAAGGCGGCTGTCCTGCTAGCCGGTAGTCAGGGCAATAGTAAACCTGCCGTACCATGTTGGAGCGAAACGTACACGCGACTGGCTTCAACAACCTCGGGCAGCCAATAAGCGGCCAAGTTCGCCCGTATCAAATGAGCCGCCACGTCATTTCACGTCGGTATTACTATTCAGTCCGTGGCAGCGTGTATTTGTATAGAGACATTAATTATTCGTCTGTGCCAATTAGAACAAGGTTGCTGCGACATCTCACGTCTGTGGTTAGCAGGTAAAACCCCAAGTCGCTGAGCGTTAAAAACATCGTCATTGACCACGATGCAGACCCGCAGCTGTGTGACACTGAAATAAAATGGCGCATTACTTTTTTTCGCAAAAGTAAGGGGTCCCTGCTTATTTTGTATTGTTAAATACTGTTGAGTACATTACCGGACACGAAGGTGATTTTTTTTATGACAACTGATAGGGGTGCTCTAATAAGCTGTAATAGCTGCCGAAATTGTTTAAATAGTACAAATGTCAGTTCGACTGTAGTAAAAATATGTTAAATGTAAAATTTCCTATTTATGATAATAAACTATATATTTTTTATAGTTTTTTTTTTCTGAAAATAAAGTGAAAAATACTTATAAATCATTATTCCAAAAAAGTTTAACTCTTTTATTGACGTCGACGTAAACAGTGTCGGATAGTGCGTTGTCGCCGATATTTATTCCTTACTGTACCTGCCATCTCTCAACCTTACACATCAGCCAATAAAATTATGTTGTGTATCTGACAGCACACAAAGTGTCAAATAGCCACATCGCAGACTATTTGTGTAGGTGGTTCGCCTTAAGTGAGCACTTTTGAAGACTACCATGTCTACATTAATAATTTCAAAATAATATTTATTGTGACCGTAGAATTAAACTTATGAGTTAGATACAATAGATACACTTCGATTATTACTTAGTGGTTTGTTTATATTAAATGTGGCAGGAAACTATTAACTATCGGACAGGAAAAAAGGAAACAAGGATTTAAAAGTGCTCATTTCATCACGAACCACCTACAAGAGACTGTAAACACGTTCAGTTTATACCAGGCTTCGTGGGGGCGGTTTTGGTCCCTGACGTAAACACTATCAGTGGTCAGCTGTGTGCAATCAGCCCATTTTACTGCAGCCGTCCATTATATACACCTGTATGACGAAGTATTACGATCATTGAACTTACCTGCATGTCGCCGCCATTATCAGCCTATAGGAAGTGCATTAACGCCATCTTTCCGATGCTGGTGTATAGGTTATGTCCGTGCATTTATTAATTATCGATGAATTGTTGAGTATTTCGTGTGATGTTCAATTGCAAGGTACGCAGTACAATCTCCTCCGTGCAAGACAATATAACCAGTGGCCATTATGAAGCCAGGTTGGTCCAAACGTAATGCGGCCACAAATGATTTAGCTGCAAGGCATACGTTTTACACGTGTTGTAACGTCAGCTGCTTAGCTAAATTTTACAGGAAGTTGTTATAGTAAGGAAGTAACTAAGAACAGTAAAGACTTCGTACCATACCACAACTTACTTTAAACAGGAAGTTATTATAGTAAGGAAGTAACTAAGAACAGTAAAGACTTGCGTACCTTACCACCACTTACTTTTTACAGGAAGTTGTTATAGTAAAGAAGTAACTAAGAACAGTAAAGACTTGCGTACCTTACCACCACTTACTTTTTACAGGAAGTTGTTATAGTAAGGAAGTAACTAAGAACAGTAAAGACTTGCGTACCTTACCACCACTTACTTATTACAGGAAGTTGT
>PNEQ01102321.1:0-56520 GCA_003012365.1 Medauroidea extradentata | reverse complement strand
CATTTAATGGGTGTTTTTCTGTTCTCGAATATTAATGTAGGCACATGCAGATGTTCAATAGAGTGCAGAACATTATGGTTTATAAACACTGGAAATGTAAGTATTTTACTATCTAGGTAAGACTATGTCACACACCGTTTTCTCACACCTTATCCATTATGCCCACCTACTAGACACTACACATCACATTATTGTTACAACAGTAACTTAGTGAATTCAGTACAATAACAGCTTTATTTAACTATCAAACCAAGAACCATTGTCATGCATAATTTCTACAATTTATATTTTCATACATAAAGAATACAGCAAAATTGTTAAAAACAAACATTTCAATTTTTTAGCAGAAAGTAACAAAAGCAGCAGTTGACTAGCTTATGCCATTAACACTTACAAAAAAAAAAAAAGGAGTAACAAAATTGAAGCTTTAAGAAACACTTAAAGTATGATACACAATCACACAAATTACATTACGTTACATGTCATTCATGCAGCGGTGTATAAACATATACAAACACAGCTCCCTCTTAATTTATTATGGACCCACCAAATACATATCTTGTATTGTTGATAAGGTGCTAGACAATTGAATTCTCGGTACGTTAAAAAAATTCTCAAAAGTTCATAAGATACGCGTGTAAATACGGTATTACAGTAGACAAACCTGAATGGACAGGGATTATCGCTATGTTTTTCTAGAAGATTGAAAGTTGTGTTTTGTTTTACAATGGAAAAAAACTATGATGCTCGGTTTGTTTTCATGTAGGACTGGATAATTAATCAACATTTCAGATATTTTATAGTGATTGCACTTAATTTAAAAACAATGTATTAGATGACTTACCTTTCTGCTAATGTGGTGTTTCATAGTTCTTTAAACTCTCTGAAATGGTCAAGCTGCAAGTGTTTCCTCATGTTTGAAGTTGTATTAGATTTTGTTGTGCCATTTGGGCCTCTCAATACACTTTGATACACAGTGAACAAATACATTTTGAATAACTGTTTTCTTGCAAAAAAAATTGTCCCAAATTCCGGACCTATTTTTCCGTGACATCTTCACTTTGTGGTTACGTCTGTAGACCTAGTTTCAACAATTTCTTAAAGGTCTTTTCCCCACTGTGGACTGGAAAGACAGTTATGTTAGATTATCAGCTCGAAGTACAAAAAAAGAAAATTAGTGCTCTCACTTGAGAATATGGCATTTTTATTTTTAAGTTTGTGTAAACTCTATAAAATAAATTAATTTTCAGTTCCAGATAGCGAAACTGAAATTTCCAGCTGGCCTTCAGGAAACGTATCAAACACTGCCTGGAAAGCTGAAAACTGGAAATTAAGTTCTAAATCCTTCTACGAGACGGGCATCTTTAGAAACAAACTCAGTAAGTAAAAGAATCATTATTATTTTTAGTTAAAGTCTACAAAATGTGTTTTCATATTTACAGTAGAATCTCATAATAGTGAGAATGGTAATTGTAAGAACGTGGTTATAACGTGGTCTTTTCAAGGAACCATCAAAGAATCTCAAAAATATTGCAGGAAAAATTGTAATTTCATGAGCGGAAGCATGTGCAGCGAGGTCATATGAAGTAGGCTTGTAGAGAGTTACGTAATCATTGAAGCTGACTTATCTGTCTGCCGTGGATCCACAAACTGTACCTCCCCCTCCTCTTCTTAAATCAGCTGTCACATGACATATTCTTTTGAGTATGTATGTTTGTAGCATACTTTCCCAGATATTACTTTAAATTAAAAGCAGGCCAGAGATACTACGATACTGTGCATTATTAGTGCATGTTAGGGGTGTGTTAATAGTGGTTTTAGTGTTTCAAGTAGTTTTCGGATGAATATTAATTTTTTTCAAATAATTTCCTAATATTTTTCAAGTAGTCTTTCTTTAAATTAGGTATACATTTGCCAGTGCATAATTTTGCATTTACAAGGAGAAATAGAAATCCATTTTTTATTATTAATAAAAACATCAAATTTAGCAATTTTTAATCAATAACCTTGAACATTCTTAAAACATATTAGATTTGTTACTTTGTAGCTGTTCTTACAGCAATATACTGCTTTTATTCTTGGTTTTCATCTTTTATTATGTTTATGAGAAAAAACAAAATTACTTTTGTAAACAAGTATTTACTACAGATGGCACAGCTGATATAGTTTACTTCTTCCCTAGATGTACATATAAATATAAAATGAGAAAGTACTTTTCTGTTATATTTTTAGAAGAATGTTGCTACAAAAATTTTAAAGACAAATTAATGTCTAGTAAATTATTTCAATACTACGAAAAACTAGATCTTTGTTTGTAGGAAACAATGTAATGCTAATGTTTACAGAGAATAATGATTTTTCAAACTAATTTTGGTAAAACAACAGTGAAACTTCTTGTGTGTTTCTCATTTGGAAACATCCTGTGTGTTTCACATTTGGAAAAATCCTGTGTGTTTCACATTTGGAAACATTTGTAGAGTAGTGGACTGGTTATGTAATTAGCTGGTTGAACATGTGAATTTCAAAATAAAAGTATCTGTGGTACAAAAATGTTTTACCAGTACACTCATATTAACTGTTTCGTTCATGGCCTTACTTACTTATAAAATGGTTTGGAAGGTCACAATATTAGCGATGCATAAAGTTCTAGGCTAAACCGACATAATTTCATCCCAACGAATACCTGGGATCCGCACTTTTGTCACGTTAAATTTGGAATTGCGTACTACACAAACAGCTGAAAATGATGTTTCCCCACGTTTCAGCCATTTTAATTCGTGTTCTCACTCTTTGTGACATCGGAAAAGATCCATAATCTTTTTAGATTTCTTTACTTAACAAAAATAAGAATTATTAACTTCCCCACAGCAAACATTTAATCAGGGTGGCTAGCAAAACCTATGAAAAAAATTCCCTGACTTTTCCAGGTTATATGCTTTTATTTCCCTGACCAACAAAATATAAATAAAATTCACCAGGTTGTATATTCTCAACAAAATTTTTTTTTGGGTGAATATTAAGAATCACTACTTGTAGTGTATTGGCCAAACTATTTATTTTAGATATATTGTTTATTTATGAAAAATGTTTTTAAGGACGTTATAAGTAGTGCTACGTAAAAAAACTTTTTTGTTAGGTTAAGTTAGGTTGACGGTTAGGTAACAAATTTTTATGTAGGGCTAGGCCTACTTCTTACGTCTCTAAAAGCCTTACTTAAAATTTTCTGTTAGGTTGCCTAGTTTAGGTTAGGCAACCTAACCTGACCGAATTTAATGTTTGTAACCTAATTTGCCTTAAACTAACATAACCCAACTCAAATTAACATAACCTAACAAAAAGTTACGTGGGACTACTTATAATGTCTGTATAAACATTTTTCATAGCAAACTATATGTCTAAAATCAATAGTATGGCCAGTACACGATGAGTAGTGATACATAATATTTACCTGTTTTTGTGAGATGAACACTACCAATCAACATAACTTCACCTTGCACAAATTCAATCATATCTTCATTGTTTACAAAGCAACAAAGTCCTACGAATATTCAAATACAACAATTTATTTTCACTTACGTCAGTCCACTTTACACTTTTAAAGTGCTGTTGTTGTAAAGTTATTGAGAGAAAAGCTCTTTATACCAGAGTTAAAAGCATTTAATAAGTTGTCTAAAAACAGACGTGTAATGCCTAATCACTACACCATAACTCTTTGAATCTCAAAAACATACTGTGATGTGCACCTGTTGTTTTTTAAAAACTTTGTTCAACGATTCGTCGAAACAAACTACAACTTTCTTCCTCTCTAGCAATGAACTCATTTCATCCATGAAATACGACGCCAAGACCAAATGTGATGTAAAAACATATCTTATCTTGCTGTAACTGAAGTTTCTTTGCTATCACACTGTTGCCAAGGTTAGCGAGAGATATATTAGAAGGTCATGGTTTAGGGTGCCACTCCATGGATTACAGGCATGGAGACCCGGCTAGTCTCTTTCTCAGGGTGTGACGTCGCCCGCGTGGCTCTAACCCTGAAGTCACTCGCGGAAATCTAAACAGTTTTATTTCTTTGTCAATACACTCTTATGTGGGCTCTTAAAGGCGTCCCACACACCTACCGACCGAAGTTCAAGCAACCGACGAAGTTCTGCCTCTCTCCTCGACGCTACCACCTCAATCCATCCCCCTCAGTCCCGTGATTCCCAGTTTCTCTCATCATAGTATGGTGATTCCCCAGTTCTCTCCTCACAGTGCGGTGATTCCCTGGTTCTCTCGCCCCAGGCTTGCCTTTTCTGCAGTACTTGACAACTCGTTGCAATTATAATTCAACAGTAAAAGAATGGAGATTAAATAGTAAACAATGATAATTGATCCCTTATACCCTAAGCACAACCTTTTTTCTTTAAACTGTAACGTTGGTGTTGCAAGTAGTAACGTATCGTATAACGTAGCAAATGTAAACAAAACACACACTTAACCTAAAAGCAATAAAGCTTCAGTGGAAAATAACACAGGCAACTTGAGGCACAGGTTGAGACTAAATTAATTACTTGACACTTTTAAAACAACTTCATCTCAGCAAGTGAAAAGGTACGTCGCACAAAGGTTATGTTTCATTCGACCTTGGCACACTACGTAACTATATAGGCCTACATGACGGGAGTCACATCGGGCTCAATAATGTTAAGGGCGAAGCCCTGACGGACGTCAATTGCCCCCTCTGAAAGTAGCTCAATGTGGGGATGTTGTTACTATAGCTGCTCAGGTGTCATGTGCGGAGACTCTGCGCTACTGACGTCTGGAAAGGGACATGCAGTGTACAACACCTGGGTTGTCTGGCTGCTTTACGTGGCCTCAAGTCATAGCGGGCTTCTGCAGTTAGCTCTTCTTTTCAATAGGGTTGTTCTCAGATTTTGTCTCTTGGGGCTCTTCTACTGTTACCCTGAAAGTTGATGTCTCAAGCGAACAATGAAGTGGCCACAAGGGTTCCCACACATCTGGAGAATCAGGTTGATCATCCTCGTCATCCAGCTCCCAGATCAGGGAAATGGAAGAAACATTTTGATTTGGTTCTGTGAAGGATTCAAACCCTCGGAAAGGTGTAGCCACATCGGCACTTGTGGCCTCTTCTGGAAACAGGCATTCTGATGTCGGGATCACACCATCACCTCGAACCGGGTACGCTTCCACTTCTTCTGGAAACCCTCTGAAATCCTCTTGATTCTCGTCAGCAGGTGTTGAAGTGGTACGATTTACTTCATGCCTGTCCTCTCCCTCTTCTCGTGGTGGGGTTGGAGTTTCAGCTCTGGAGGGTTCAGCCACTTGTTCTGCATTCTCATATGTGGCTAACCGCACAGCGTCTCGATGGTATTTGGCAGCTCATCCTGAGGGTAGCTTCAGCAACACAGATGTAGGTCCGAACACTCGCAACACATGCAAAGGGCCTAGCCACCTCGGTGCTAGTCCCGCCGAGAAGTTTTTCCGCGCCACCGAAAGAGGGTTTAAGCGTGCATAGACCTTCTGTCCAGGTGATAGTGCCGGAGGGGGGCGCGTTGACACTGGTTTGCGCTGTGCCTGATACTCTGCCTGCTTTCGCCTCGCGGTGTCATGTGCCACCTGAATAGCTTGTGGCCTTTCCTCTGGGTTCGCTCCCGCGATGTACGGACTCTTATCT
This sequence comes from Medauroidea extradentata, assembly GCA_003012365.1. NCBI lineage: Eukaryota > Metazoa > Arthropoda > Insecta > Phasmatodea > Phasmatidae > Medauroidea > Medauroidea extradentata. The sequence continues at coordinate 50,843 of PNEQ01102321.1, read as the reverse complement.
TGCACTCTGTACTGTCCAGGTAGGAGAAGATTGCGTCCCTGCACAAGCATGGCTGGTGTCTCACCTGTTGCTGCATTTATGCGCCGCCTTAAACGGTACACGGTACAAGGCCTCTGGAATGTGAGTGCCCCATTTTGCGTGATCAGTGTCAAGACGCAAGCGTAGCTGGGCCTTAAGCTCCTGATTCCGTCTCTCAGTGGGATTCGCCCTAGGGTGGTACACTGTTGTCGTATGGGGTGTAACACCGCCATCGCCGTCCTGAAAACTGAGTCCCATTATCCGTTAACAACACCCGAGGGTAACCTCACCTTGGAAAGAACTCTGCTTCCAACACGTGCGCTATCGTTCCTGCTCTGCAGTTACTCAAAGGAAATGCCTCCACCCATCTCGTAAAGCAGTCTGTCACAACAAGTAAGAACCTTCGTCCCCGTGAAGTCCTAGGATAAGGGCCCATCAGATCGAGTGCCACAGTATGAAATGGTTCAGCTGGTTGTCTAGGCACTTGCTGTTCTGTGCCATCCAATCTCCTGGTTTTCCTACGTTGGCAGTGTCTACAACGTCACATGCTGTCTCGCACGAAGCGATTCAGTCCAGGCCAGTAAAACAGGTCACGAATTGCACGTATTGATTGTTCAGCCCCTGGGTGCCCTGCAAGTCTGTTTACGTGTAGCATTTTGAAAATTTCTGCTCTGGTGTCTTGGGGTGCGAAGGTGCGCCATGCCTGTTCACTCCCAGGGCATTTCGCTTGCACACAGTATCAAGGACACGATATCAGTCACACATCCGCTCACTGCCACGTCTCACATGGTTTTCAACCACTTGAGGCACTGGCTGTCAGTTCGTAAAACGAAATGTTGGCCTTCTAAGTGAGGACGGTACCGTATTAAGGCTCACACCACTCCCTAACATTCCCTCTCGTTCACACTATACCTTCGCTCTACTTCATCAAATTTAGCACTGGCATATTCTACCACTTGGGGCTCCCCTTCATCACCTAGTTGCAACAAGATGGCACCTATCCCTTCTTGGCTCGCATCTGTCTACACAATTATTGGTTTGTTTGGGTCTAGTCGAGCCAGCATTCTACACTGGCTGAAACAGAGTTTAAGTTCATCGAAAGCATTTTTTGCTGCTTCGGTCCACTGAAACCGGGTTTTGGGTGACAGCAAGTTTGTTAGCGGTCTGGCTACTATGGCGAATTCTGGAAGGAAAGAACGCAACCAAATTTGCCAGCCCTAGAAACCGTTGCAGCTGTTTACGTTTACGTGGCGGGGCTTTGTTTGCAATGATCTGGAGCTGTTTCTCAGTCGGACGGTTTCCCTCAGCGTTCACAATGAGCCCCAAGAAATCCAGTTCAGTTGTGCCGATGTGGCATTTTTCTGGATTGAAAGTCAGGCCATGCGTGGCCAGCCGCTCAAGCACTAACGATAGATGATGATCATGCTCTTCCCACGTTTGGGACCAGATGATTATATCATCTAAATAAGCTGCTGCAAATTTCCCTGCATAGTTGTCCAGAACGCGTGTCATCAATTTTTGAAATGTTGCAGGGGCGTCTTGTAAACCAAATGGCATCGCACAAAACTGAAATCGGTCTACCATCTGGAATAGTGAAGGCAGTCTTGGGTCGGTCCTCAGGTCTTATTGGCACCTGCCAATAACCTGCTTTCAAGTCAAGAGATGTAATAATTTTAGCATTCCCAGTGTCTATAATATTCAGCAGAGAGGGTGGGGCATTGATGGTTACTTTGTTGATAGGTTTGAAATTTACACAGAAACGTAATGAACCATCCTTCTTTTCCGCCAGAACTATTTGAAAATTGTATGGGCTTTCACTGCGTTCAATAATGCCATCGCGTAACATCTCCTGCACCTGTGTGAGGATAGTTTGTTTGCCTGTATGTCCATAACTACCAGGGGGAATAAACATAGGGGTATGTGGATGCGTAGGAATTGCATGTTCAGTTACACTGGTGCGCTTCAAGGGGTCTGCTGTGGCAAACACATTGCTCTGCTGGTCAAATACACTCTGGATCAACTCATGGTGTTCGTGAGGAACACCATGGTGCAACTGGTTGAGACTTACCTTATAGTGCGTTGCTGGCGGTGAGCATCTGATGCAGTAGATGGTACGTTGGCCCTGGGTGCCGACATGTACTCGGCCTGCACTGACCTCTATGTGCGCATCCTGCGCACGCAGCCACGGCTGTCCCAGAATAACGTCATCTCGCAGCTCATCTACCACCAAGGCAGTTGTAGTGGAGGTCTGGTCCCGTACATCACTCGTACCGTTGCAACCCCACGGATAGCACAAGCATCTCCGGTAGTGGCCAGCTGTAGTCTGTCTGGTCATTGCTCGAAATGAGATTCCTCAACGAGCCTCGCTGCAATGCACTTGTGGCTGGCAGCTGTGTCGATATGGGCGTGGACAGGATGACCACTGACAACCACTGGAACTCGTAGCAAGTCATTCTCCTCCACACTCACATGACCTAAAACAGGCCCAGTCACATCTCGTCCAATGTTTACAGGTGCGGGGAGGTAAGGTTGGGTTGTCCCGTCATCCCCTACACTCCGTTTCTCGACGGGTTGATCCGGGCTCCTCCTGGTCGGTACTGGTTCCGTATCGGACAGTCCTTGTGCCAGGGATGTATTCCTCCCGGGCATGTCTGGCATCTGGGTGGTGGTCATTCGCCGATCATGCGTCGAGGACGATCTGAGGTCAATTGTTGACAGCCAGTGTTATCTGGGCAGGAGATGGAGTGTGAACTATCCCTTGGTGGTGCATAGCGAACTACCGCCATCTTGTCAACTGCTGTCATAGTGTCGACTCTGGCATTAGGTGTTGCCTGCGTGCACCTTAGTCCCACCACCTCTAAATCCTGTTCCACAGCTCGGGCATACTGAATGAATCCTTCCACTGTTTGCAGTGTTGCATTTCGTAGGTATGAGCGCAATTCCGGCCGCATTAGTTCCACTATTTGTTCCAACATTTCCTCCGGCTCAGCAGTAGGAAACAAGCGGCGATACAAGCAAATCTTGTGCACAACAAATGCTTCAGCTGTTTCCGAGAAGTCTTGGATCTGGCAGTAGAGCTCCGCGTGAACCTTTCTCTCCGCCCTTGCGTCTGCGAACCTTGCTTCGAATCGGCGTGAGAACTCTTCCCAGGGCATGTCAAACTCACCCACAATAGACCACCACGTCATTGCGTCGGATTCGAGTGTGTTCCCTACACGTCCTGCCCACTCCATATTCGGAACGCCGTAACATTCTAGCCGTTCCCTGCATATTTTTAAAAACTACCTCGGGTCGTCACATGTCCTTCCTGCAAATCTGGGCAACTCCACTGGGCCTACTGGTGTCATGGGCATTCGCGTGTTTATTTTGCTAGCAAGTGTTCCATGGTCACTATTTATGACACCATGTTCATAACTTACCAGCTGTTGTCCTGCGTGGCACCTTTTGCAGGTGTACCAACCATCCTTGAAGGTTGTCAGCTCCGTACTATCCATGCATTTCACATGTTTAAATGCACGACAGTTTTTACACTGTCCCCCCTCTTGCGACCGTCCGTCACACTCTGTCGCAGTACATTTAAAGTAGTCAGGCACGGGTGCGTTTGGACTTACTGAGAAACTGTCCACATGTTTACACTGCATCAGGCATACACACGTGTCCTCCCAAGATGCTTGCGTAACACCACCAACGTGTATTGGTCGCGCACACTTTGCACAGTACATACAGTTCAAATCGACGATAGTTTCTGACTTACTTGTGTCCAAGTCTGTTGTGCAGCCTGCAAAATTCGCCATGACGGTGTGTTGTGGTAAGGCCAATGTCTGCCTTTCTTCTCTTCACCAAGCTATGCAATTGACGGTCCAACAACAATCGCTCGTCTCGCGAACTTTATTTCATACACAGACCACCGTACGTACAGTTAGCATCACACGTAAATGGCTTCCCGCGAGTCCGTTATTACACTTTACATAAGTTCGCACGAATCGCGTCCTAACTTTGCCATTCGAAGTCCGATACCGAATTTAGGCCCACGTTGGGCGCCACTTGTTGCCAGGGTTAGCGAGAGATATATTAGACGGTCATGGTTTAGGGCGCCACTCCATGGATTACGGGCATGGAGACCCAGCTAGTCTCTTTCTCAGGGTGTGACGTCGCCCGCGTGGCTCTAACCCTGAAGTCACTCGCGGAAATCTAAACAGTTTTATTTCTTTGTCAGTACACTCTTATGTGGGCTCTTAAAGGCGTCCCACACGCCTACCGATCGAAGTTCAAGCAACCAACGAAGTTCTGCCTCTCTCCTCGACGCTACCACCCCTATCCATCCCCCTCAGTCCCGTGATTCCCCGTTTCTCTCATCATAGTGTGGTGATTCCCCGGTTCTCTCCTCACAGTGCGGTGATTCCCTGGTTCTCTCGCCCCAGGCTTGCCACTTCTGCTGTACTTGATGACTCGTTACAATTATAATTCAACAGTAAAAGAATGGAGATTAAATACTAAACATAGATAATTGATCCCTTATACCCTAAGACCAACCCTTTTTCTTTAAACTGAAAAGTTGGTGTTGCAAGTAGCAACGTATCGTATAACGTAGCAAATGTAAACAAAACACACACTTAACCTAAAAGCAATAAAGCTTCAGTGGAAAATTACACAGGTAACTTGAGGCACAGGTTGAGACTAAATTAATTACTTGACACTTTTAAAACAACTTCATCTCAGCAAGTGAAAAGGTACGTCGCACAAAGGTTATGTTTCATTCGACCTTGGCACACTATATAACTATATAGGCCTACATGACGGGAGTCACATCTGACTCAATAATGTTAGGGGCGAAGACCTGACGGACGTCAACACTAAGGAAACATTGTTGTCTCACATGGTACAGAAATGGAAAAAAATATAAAAAGCTTCTAGGCCTACATTTATAGTTTAAACTCCCAGCCTACTTAGGGATTTCTGCCTTCAATGTGGCTCATAACTGAACGCCGGCCCAAGTTGCTTGAAGAAAAATTAACATTGCACGAATTGCACCTTGCAGAGTTATCTCCACAATCTTCGCAATTAATTATATAGTTGTAGGATTGCTTAACCAATACTCCTTCCTGTTATTACTGTTTTCCCTAAATTAATTACGTTGTGGAAATAACACTCGAACATATATTTCCAGATATTTTTAATGCCCTTAATCATTTTCATAAGCACATACGAGATCGCGTAGTGCTGTAACTGTTTAACACACCGTTGTCACTGCACGAGCCAAAAAGTTCAGACGTGTTCCGCCATTACACGATGCGGTACATAAAATACAATTTAAATGTAAATCTTCGGATTTCAGACATGATCAGAGGATATTAATACCCGCACAAACTATAAAAAAATATTCGCGCCACGCCAAATAAACAATAAACAACCGACAACGATTAACGAACGTATCAACATGCCGCATGGTAAGAACAAAAGCGAACTGAGAATCCTATGTTGCCAAGTCCATGCCGTCAATTTCTACTATGAACTCTTGGGGAAATCACCACAACTGTTTAAAACCCACATTATTAACTAAAAATGCATTAAAATCTACGTCATTTTGCAAACAATATGCAAGAATCACCACGAGAGAGTAATTTTTTACCACTGTGGAAACTTGAAAACACCAGAACACATTGTCAGGGAAACCATTGGGTTGGCAACACTGGCGGGAGCAAAAAAAAATCGTATTTAAGACGAAAAACTGGTACCACGCGTCAAATCCACTGTTCCACACAACTACATGATCGGTACGAAAATATATTACGGAACTAGAAAATTGGTACATCTACCAAGAAAATTGGTACATCTACCAAGAAAATTGGTACATGTACCAAGAAAATGGTACGTTGTGTTCGTGGAAATGTTCATTTACCAATTTTGAAATTCCCGGTTTTTTAGAGAATTCCTTAACTTTTCCCTGACTTCTTTAGATGTCTTAAATTCCCTGACTTTTCCAGGTTTTCCCGGTTGCTCGCCACCTTGTTTATGTAAATAAATGGCATGGCATTAAACGTAAACAAACAGCGTTAAACACCTTTTCATAAATGCATGCATGGTAGGTAGGTAGATGTCAAAACTTTCACTGCTGCGATTGCAGTGATCACTGTGTTAGACTGTCGCAGTGACCTACACCACTGCCGCTATCTTGTGTATATCAGGATGCTCTGTTAGCGCATATCGCTACGCTTCAAGTGCCAAATGAATATCTGCATGAGTACGTCTATGGCTACACGTGAATTATGTAAATATTTATGTTGAAAATATACATGAATGTCGGTTCTTTTCCATATGTTTATATTAACTTAAAAATATCAGTGAAAACGAGGAAATCAGTTTAATAATATTATACCTGTACGGAGGAATAACCTTGTTTCCTGCTCAGATAATTTTAAGAAATTGTTTAAAATTCACTATTCAAAATTGTTTGAATACTTCTAAATTTGGGAATATGGTGTTTGTTTTTCAAATACGAATAATACTGATTTACTTTTAGAAAAATATTCTAAAGTTCGAATATTCTCAAACCCGTAGTGCATGCATGACATCCTGTCACCTTGAAGACCAAAACAAGACTTCCTGTACGTCAGTATCTGCTTACGTCAAACATGTTGCTACTAACATAACAAATACAAATTGCTGTCACAGGTTTACATGCAAAGAAGTAGCATTAGATTACACATTTGTAATAAAAATTACTTAACATATTCAACACTACCCCGGGCACGGTCTACTGCAATTTTCATCTTCATTTTTTTTTATTTTTTATTTGTACCAGATATTTTTTTTTCTTATTTTAGACACGAAATGTGACAAAATTTTACTTATGAAATTTTTTTTATCTCTCATAGTTTTCACATAATGGCTTGTTAAAGTCATATTTTGCATGTTTCCGTTTTAACAACTACGCTAAAACCAATTGATATACCAAACTCAAAAAAATCACAGTGGCTAAAGACATTTCAGGCTACAATGACATGCTCATAAAATTAATGAATAAAATATATTTGTATTTTTAAAAAATTTATTGAATTTTTAAAATTTTTATTTTTAGTTTCAGCATTTTTAAAAAATTCAAATAATTTTTATTCTTTAATTTTATGAGCATGACATTGTAGCCTGCAATGTATTTACCCACTGTGATTTTTTTGAGTTTGGTATATAAGTTGGTGTTAGCATAGTCGTTAAAACGGAAACATACAAAATATGACTTTAACAAGCCATTACACGAAAACTATGATAGATAAAAAATATCATAAGAGTCAAATTTTGTCACATTTTGTGTCTAAAATAAGAAAAAAAATATCTGGTACAAATAAAAAATAAAATAATGATGATGAAAATTGTGGTAGACCGCACCCTTAATCTAGTGGTACAGTCAAGACAATAATATGATCATGTATTTAGACCTCAGAATTTGACAGTCGTTTGTTCCTTTGACTTGGACACCTAAGCATTGACAAATTTGAAATACTCAGACGGTAAGTTTTAATTATCCAGTCTATAAACAGACTTTCTGGTATATTTACCTTTATCTTTTTCCCAAGTTTTGTCTCGTAGTTCAAACGAAAATTTCTCAAGCCTGGAGATGTGTCAGTAGTATCCATAGTTCTTACATCAAAAAATTAATTGACTAACTGGTGTTATCTCTGTTCCGTTGTTTGTTCATAAACTGAGTAGTTTCTCCCATACGTCTTTACTTGATGTTACAATTCCCCTTAGCCACATGTGAGTGCAGCAGATGAGACACTTCAGACCAGGGCCAAGGAACATAACTCGCTATGAAACCAGATGCGGCCATTCACACAGGGAAGGACTCGAGGCCATGCGTGAAAGCCAAGTGCGATGAGTCAGCTCCAATTGAGCCATGACTCTTCATGATGCTGTATGTGAGTAGTACTCTCAGAGCACCACCTTCATTCCAGTTGACAGTTATACAGCACAGCAAACAGTAGAAATCTTCTTGACGCAGTGGGCCCAGTTACATTTATTTATTACAGGACAAGTTATGTAGGTTAAAACTACTGTTACCATTTTGATCGAAGTGAAAGTACCAAAAATGTTTCATGTTGTTTTAAATTTGAACAGCACAACTATACATGACTGATACTTTTCATCCAGCAATTGTAGCCTTTAGAGAATATTAGTCTTAAACTAAAACTGATTCATACCAGACTATACGTAATTATACTGTGATACATGACACACAGAGAAATCGTTGCGGCCTATCACCTAGAAGAGAAATGCCTTGGCACTAAGCATTCAAAATGGCCTCCCTACATTAGTAGAAACAATTTGGATAAAAATAAGGTAAGCATTCGAAAAGTTGTTTCTGTTACATTTCAAAACTGAGAGTCTAGGCCTGAGTGCATCTGGCATGGGTTACTTTATTCACTCCCGAATCACGTCAAAACTTATTTGGGTAAGTTGCCCCCAGGCATACAACTGATCTCCTCTGTGACACAATTACTACTGTTTCCATGTTCATGTTAATTGGGCAGCAGCCTATACGCACATAAATATGTGCTCACAGCACAATACTTTGTGCCAAGAAAATGGGAAGGCCTGCCCATGTGTATCTAAACCTACTACGCCCAACCTACTGAAGCTTCTAGAAACTCCTCTCGCAGCAGCAACTCCTGCCTTGCACAGACACACAGTAACACACAGATAATAATTTAACTTATCAAAGCTGTGTCTTTCTGTCTGACCATCAGGTACCAACAATGTGTTGTACACCCTAATTTAATCCAAAAACTGAACTTAAAAGTTACTTCTGTAGCCTGTCAAATAAATAAAATGATTCTTTTATCCTCTTGGTACAGTTGCCTTCAGAAATTCATAAAGAAATTACTCTGAATAATTACTCAAGGCTATTTAAGTTTTTGTGTACCTGCTATAGTTAAAATTGATTAAAAACTAATTTCAACTCTTATATTGTGATGCTACAATGTAAATCTCTTTATAAGCTGACCAGCTATCTGCAACATATTATTTACAATGACTTGTTGTGCACCATATTCTGTTTTCTCTAATATTTGCTGTTGAGAATTGTTTTCCGCTATTTTTCAAAGTAGCTTCTTCTCACGGCATTGACGGATAAACAGGCTTACCTTCGACAGCACTCAACAGTTCAGTACTTTTCTTAAGAAGTACAATCATAAATTTACAGTTAGTCCAGTTTGATTGAACTTTCAATTTGTCAATATTGTAGTGGGTCACTGTTCCACTACCGCTTCTCCTCCAAGCATTAGTCTCGGCATCCACTTCTTTACACTCTCAGCAGTAGAGCAACTCTTTCATCCCAGTTTATGGGCGGTTCGATGAGAAGCTAACTGCATAACCAGTGAAAACTTAACAGATAACTAGGAATTTAATCTGAAACTAAACTGCTGTTTATTCACCAGTCACATTAGTTACATTCCTCCACGTGTTCCGATGGGCTCGGCCAATAAAATATATTCTAGGCAAATTATTTGAAACCACGCCAATCTATTTCTCTCTGGTGTAATACTAGTTCTTGTCTTGACTATGTGCAAGTTCTGCCTTTGAAAACTCTATATACGAGCCAAATGCTGGGTGATACATATTACTCCCCACCACTGTCACACCTTTCCACCCGCCATACTGTCCAAAATGCTAAGGAAACGCATCTCTGTATCCCCAGGGATCACATCCTTCCAGCAGTGGAACTATGCCACCCAAAATGGCGGATACACATGACGTATGTCCGAACTCGCCGCGTAGCACTCCTACCAGTGTATACAGTTAGTGACTAAATATAATGCTTTGTTTGAATTACACAATAAAATTGCAAAGAAAAATACATCCATAACCACTATACACTATGCCTCATAATTCCGAAATTAAATACATTTAAACATTTTATTTTATGTAAGAAATCATTGGACTGAATGTCCATATAACAATTGTTGTCGCTCACTCTCATTATTCTTTCTCATTATTCTTGTACAAGACATATAACGGAGCGGCTCATCGGAAAATAGATAGTAATTACATAAACTTACAAGTTACAATTTTGCATCAAACCTCTGTCCTTGTTCAAACTTTGTCTAGTGTTTGTTTGTTTTGTGCGTCTTCTGCTTTCAGAGCATGTAACCATAATTTATTATTGCTTGAGAATAAAAAAAAATCTGTCCTCTCCAAGCAACAAACTCACAGTTGCACTCGTATCACCTTCTCAATTACCGTAGGCCAAGTACTTAAGACTCAACTGGGCGAGTCAAAACAAAACTCTCTCAAAGTAGTGCTGCAACCATAAACTGAATATTAGTGAAGCACTCTAGGGTTGATGCTGAAGCTGGTCTTTTCAGTAAAAGAATAAACAGTTCTACTCCAAATTACATCCCAAAGTTACTGCCACATCAAAATTACTGTGAAGCGGACATGATAAAAAAAAGCTTAGAATAAGAAACGGGCATTGGCCAAATACATCACAGTATTCATTTTTAAATATTCTCCATGACTAACGTATGCACTCATTTTTAGGGACAAAATATGAGTAACAGGCTTATTTAAGGGCGCGGTCCACCACAATTTTCTACACCATTTTTTTAATTCTTATTTGTACCAGATATTTTTTTTCTTATTTTAGACACAAAATGTGACTAAATTTGGCTCTTATGAAATTTTTTTATCTGTCATAGTTTTCGCGTAATGGCGTGTTAAAGTCATATTTAGGCATGTTTCCGTTTTAAGGACTATGCTAAAACCAACTGATATACCAAACTAAAAAAAAATCACAGTGGATAAATACATTACAGGCTACAATGACATTCTCATAAAATTAAAGAAAAAAAATTATCTATATTTTTAAAAAATGCTGGAACTAAAAATAAACATTTAAAAAAATTCAATAATTTTTTTAAAAATACAAATAATTTTTATTCTTTAATTTTACGAGCATGGCATTGTAGCCTGCAATGTCTTTATCCACTGTGATTTTTTTGAGTTTGGTATATCAGTTGGTTTTAGTGTAGTCCTTAAAAAATGGAAACATGCAAAATATGAGTTTAACAAGCCATTACGCGAAAACTGTGAGAGATAAAAAAATTTCATAAGAGTCAAATTTAGTCACATTTTGTGTCTAAAATATGAAAAAAAAAATCTGGTACAAATACAAAATAAAACAATGGTGACGAAAATTGTGGTAGACCGAGCCCTTAACCTTCATGTTTCCAGACTGCCAGTGCGTCACACCTTGGCTAGTACTGGTGAACATATACGACATTCACTGTATTCATTTGCTGTGAACCGCACTCCCAGACTTCTGAGGCCTCTGTCCAAAATATATTAATTTAATTAAAAGGCAGGCCTGTTGTACTGTGACATTGTGCTTTTGTTGAAATTGTAATGTTTGGGTTGCTTAAACTATATTATATCTTTTAACATGCTTAAAGCTTTGTCAATATCCTGAATGTAACAGAAAAAGAACGAACTACCTCTCCAACTTGTCATGTCGCGCTCCTTTAGTGTTGTTTAACCTCGAAACTCAGACTCCTTGACTGGAGCCGGACGGTGACACTTCCAGCACGCTCTTGTGAGCTGGGTATATTCGATGATGAACCAACTGCACTTTTACTGAATGGTAAAGTTATTTGCCACGACTAGCTCTGCCGGTAATTTTACAGGATCATTTTTATGTTACCCTTGAAATGAAAGAGTTGTTGTTCACTTCAGTTTTTATTCTGTTACCTCACCATCATATAACACCAAAAAAATAAACATTCCTCCAGTCGCCAGTGTATAGTCGAGAAAGTCTCGCAGGAAGGAAATAATAAAAAAAAAGGCATGCGGCCTATAATTTACAAAGGGGAATGCCGAAGCATCTGCACCAACGACCCACACGCACAGATGAAAGAAATTTAGTAGATAAATGTTAGTCCGAAATTTGAAATAGGTTCATAATTATAGTCAATTTAGGTCCTGGTGCTCCCAGCTCGTGGTAAATTTTTGTTATTTGGGTCGCAGCCGGCTCGCACAACCGTCCTCGGCCACGTTGCAATGATTTCTGTCGCCTGGCGATGGTCTTTTCGCCTGACCCTGTGACCTTTACTGTGCATTACTCAACTAGTCAATCACAGACTTGGTCCTCGCTTGTTGCCTAATAAGGCGTACAAGTCAGTCTTACAGGCCCCCCCACCATTCTCAAACACTACCATACAACTACAGTGTCAGCCAATGGTTTACCAGGCTCCAAAACACTTCCTAATTTCCTAATACGGCAGAGGCCAAACAAGAAATAAACATGCAAAAGAATTTGACGCCTCTGCTCCCGACCAAATATGATGTGGAGTGGGTAGGTACCCTTGCTCAAACAAAGCTATGCTGCCATCGCCCTTCAGCCATTTGGATATAATTAAATTCATAATTCTCTAATTGAATTATAAATTTCTTACATCAAAAAATTGTATGTGATTTCTTCCCTCAATACACTGTCACCTTTGGAATTTAATAATAAATAAAAAAAATTACATAAAAATGTTTTTTATACAGGCCGATAACCCTTAGGCCTGCAATGTTACTAACTGTCAATTTGAACTAAGTTGTGAACTAATTTACATGCATGTTTGGTTGGACTAATAAATGTGTGTTTGTACATTTATAATCAGATTTTCAGAAATGTATCAATCAAATTAATTTTCGTCTAGCAGAAGTACTTTCTGGTAATCCTTTTTTTTTTTTGTGTTAATATATATTTGGTTTCATTTCAAATTTCATTCAGCAGAATAAAAAACATACATGTATGAACACATACCCATAAGCTTACACACATGCATACAAGCTTACACACATGCACACGCATACACATGCTCACACTTACACATGCACACACATACACATACATATGCACACACATAAATGAACATACACACACATGCACACATATCCATAGATACTACACATATACATGCACACACATGCACACAGATACATGCACACGCACATCCACAAACACATGTACATACATGTGCCCAGATACATGCACACACACATGCACGCAGACATTGGCATCGCAAGTTCATATTTTTTTGGGTGGGTGTGGTGTACTTAAGTTCAGGATAGATGAGACCCAAAATAAACACAACACAATAATTTTAATCAGGGGTTGTAAACTAAATTTATTAAAAATTTTAATTGTGAACTTACAAACCAGAGCTAAAATATAGCACAAAACTTTACAGCAATACAACATGCCTTTTAAAAATGCATAACAATACAAATACAATAAGGGACTGCACGACCACTGCTTTCCTGTGATACAATATATTCAACAAACAAATTATCACTACAAGTTTTTGGACATACGCCATTTTGCAATATTATGTCGTCCCAGAAATCTTAGAAAGAGAGTAAGAAAAACAAACAATGAAATACGAAAAAAGAGAAAACAAGCCGAGTTGGATGTAGTCGACACATCCATAAACAAAAACAACAAAACATTAAAGATCCCCCATAAGGAATTAGTCAACAACAAATAAAGGAAAGATATAATGATAAACGACCAAAAATAAAAGTCGAAATACAAAACAAACTATTATGTAAAACCCAGGACATCACAATTAATATAGCACAGACAATACTGGAATGAATACAATAACGGACACAAAACAGGATGACGACGACATTACAGAAAACATACTAGACGACACATCAATGAAGACACAAAAGAACACGGTAGATTTCCAAAGGCCGACTTTTCACGACGTTTCGGATCTGCTCCCGAACCGTCGTGAAAAGTCAGCCTTTGGAAATCTACTGTGTTCTTTGTGTCTTCATCGTTGTGTCGTATTTACTGTTCTTTAGCTTATGTTAAAAACTTTCGGAAATGAGGTACAGTTACACAATGAAATTTTTGTCTATATCGCTATTTGTAAGGGAGACATTCATACTGAAAGATGAATTTTGAAATAGTATTTTGGCAAATTTTTGGAAACAACATTGTGTTAACTTTCAATTTTGTGCACAATTATAAGTGTTATAGAGATCTTCGACCAAATCCAGAAACTGTTCTTCGAAACTTTATTAATGAAAATAACAGGGGTGGTCACCCTCTTATTGACTAAACTTTTGTGGCATTGGTTTTTGTGAACTTTTAATGTTGCTTTTCTGAGCAGTACATTCCAGGCAACATAAAAGGTCTTATTTTTACAAGTTACTAAAATGTACCATTTATTATAAAATACACTCTGGTGTCTCTGTGCCGACTATACAATATGTGGCATGTAGGCAAAAACTGCTACACCTGCAATGTAATCACACACAGCATTCTTGTAAATGGATTTTTCACTTTGAAAAACACACCCTGTTCTACTGTTCTTTAGAACCGTGTCACGTATTTCAACCAAGTAAACCTCAACAAACTAACTTTAAAGCAAGTCCATACACTGTCATGCCTATCACACACACCATCATTGGCATGTTTCATTTGTGAATTTCCTTGAAAAGCAACATAAATTTATGTGCTAACGATGCTACTGCAGCATCTAATTATTTTTATGATTTATTTCTTATAAACTGTGAATTCTAACGATTTTCAAAAAGAGGACCTTTTATGTTTGTCGGTATGTACTGCACAGAACATTAACATGAAATGTTTGTGCTAAACTCAATGCCACAGAAGTTCCATTTAATGAGAGGGTGCTTCTTTCATGAAGGGGAGAGTTCTAAAGAGCTGCTTCTTGATGGGTTGAAGATCTCAATAACACTAAACATTCTGCACAGAATTGAATTTTAACTCCTCGTCGTTTCCAATATTTTACCGAAATACCTTTTAAAATTAAATTTCCAAGTGTGAATTTCTGTCTTGAGAATTGCAGTAGATAATAATTTCACTGTGAAACTATACCTCATTTGTGATAAAGAATCACGTCCCAAAGTTTTTTATACAAGTTAAGAAACAACTTGTATATAATGGAGGGGACAAAATGAAGACATATTATTGGGGGACATGTCCCCCCCCGTCCTCAATGGTTATGATGCCCATGCACACAGATACAGGCACACAGGTGTGCAAAGATACATGCACACACACATGCACTCAGAGTTACACATACAGACGCACACACATGCACTAAGAGTTACACATACAGACACACACACAGACACACACACTGATGTACACACTAATACACACTGACACACACATACACATAGATATATTTGGACACGTGCACATGACAGAGATAGAGAAAGATATACATATTAAATTTCAGCTAGGGAAATAAAAATTTGTCTAGCAGCACTTTCACGGAATCAATTTGTGTATTTTAGTATCAGAAATTATCTTCTTTAAGTATCAGTATTTAAGCAACATCTTAATTCACATTTTTTTACATTGTTTTCTTTTTTCTGTTTATTTTTTTTTTCCAGGTTGGCTTCATGAGGTGTACGACTACAGTTATCTAACTAATCCAGTGAATTTCCTAAGAGGAGATCAGCAATGCTTTTTATTTGTGCCAATCAGTTCTTCTGGATTTTTGATCATTAAAGCTGATCTGATCACTCAGTATTACATCAAACTGTCACCACGTGGAGGAACATTATATCAATGCCAAAATAGTGACTCTGATTATTTTAGTGCTGAGACGGGAGATTATGATTTGCCTGGCGTGAAGTCAGGTTATGATTGTGAAGAAATATCAAAGTTTTCTGTGCCGGTTAGTTTGTTCTATTGTTTTCACAAATTCTTGCCCTTAGAAACAAGTACTCATATAATTATGGTATAAAAATGTATGTACACTAGACCCTCGATTTTACTAATACTGACGGTTCTAATTATTACATTCATAAAATCGCTACCTTTATAAAATCAATAGAGGCCAATTTCTTCCCCCCCCCCCCAATCCCCATTACTAAATTTTAAAATTGCATTTTTTCTGGAAAGTGTATCCAATTAGGTCACGATTTACGTAGCGTTTTGCGGAAACGTAAGACAAGTTATAGTTATAATATAAATTTATATCACAAGACTGACGTCTTCCAATCAAAAGGGTACCCTTGAACGGTAAATATGACCAACCCATGTCCTGGAGAGAAAAAAACATCACAGAGCACTGTGTGCCTTCTCGTGAATACAAAATCTGACATCCGTATCGTTTCACACAAAAAATTGCAAATAAAACATAAGTTTAAATTTGTATCAATAGACAGACGTCTTCCGATTAAAATCACACCTACGAACGATCAATACAACCAGTCCATGTCACAAAAAATTAAATCACAAAGCACAAATGTCTGCTTACCCTCGTGTAGTCTTGATGTCTCTAACATTGCGTGGAAAAGTAAACCTAAAAAGGTTTACAAAGACTCTTGTCAAAATTAACAAAAATTAGTGTTGCACGCAACATTTTTTTGGAGGCCGCGAGGCTGGTGTGCTATCCTTTGTAACATAAAAATAATGAGAAAAATAATCATGTGAAGTTTGAAGACAAGCGTTTGTGCTGGACTATGTTCGGTACTTGTCCCTTTTAACGATGGCATGCGACTGCAAGAGTCGAGTTAATGCAAAAACAGCGCCGTCAACGAGTCCAAACTTAGTGACTTGCTCAGTCGTGTTTACTTTCAAACGCTTGCCTGGTTGATGTGTAGTGCTGATAACATGTCCCACCCTCTTTCTTTGTCTTGCTTTCACTTAGCTTACAGTGACACACACATACACACTCTCCGCCATGGCGCAATACTCTCACACAGACGAAGGTTAACGTACACCTGCGTCACGGGGAAAACTCATTAAGCCGATGATCTGACCACAGTGTCGGCGCCAGAAATCCTACAGCCTGGAAGAGATTGCAACACAAGAAGTTTCTCACTTCACCAGGAAAATTTAATGAACTACTAAAAACTGCCAAAACTCGATAACTAACGTACAAGACATGTGATTATTTGTCATTTTCAGTGGTTGAGTGTGGGTAGAGGTGGAAATACGAAAAATCCTGTGGTGCACATGGTAATAGAGATTATCTTTACTGGCATTATATACGCGTGAAAGCGAGCTGATAATGGGTAGGGGGGGGGAGGGTTTCGGGTTGGATGTCCACAAGATATTTTCCGCCAAGGTGGAGAGGATATAGATTGAAATTTCCCAGGAATCGCGTTGCAAGTTGTTTCCCACGCTGATGTTTGGAAGGTATGTGGGAGAGAGGGATGATCTGCCGGCCGTGAGACAAGCATGTAACTCTAGCTATCACTGCCTTGTTTTCTACTAAGAATAAGCTTTCACTTTATTATAAAGAAATGAGGGTAGGTGTAACGTATATAGTAGTGCTCACCAGCCGAACGTTGGTCTCCGACGTACGCCGTCACATTTTTCAACAGTTTTAACATTTTTTGACAGTTCCCGAGAGTATATTAGTAAAATCGGGGATCTAGTGTATATGTAATCTGTTAACATTAAAGTGAGCATTGTACAGCCCTCTCGGCAGGCATCAACAAGTTTTCTGTATTTGTGTGTGTGTAGTGTGTGCGTGCATGCATAGGTGTGTGCATGCATGTGTACCTGTAATGAATGATTATTATTTTACTTGCGGGGCTTATAACAGGCCATAACATCTAAGTTGAAATAATCACCGAACTCAGAAAGAGTTATCAATAGTGACCAATAGTGACAATTTCTTCCACAAATCCTGCAATTTGTATCATTTAATTTTTTTTTCTTTCCCTACAACCAAAATACATAATATATTAAATACACTCGTCAAAGTGACAAATAAGAAATAAAATAAAATAATTTTGAAGCAATATTTTCAAGTCATGAAAAATTTATACATATAATTTTTCCCTTGGTAACAATGTTATTCATATCTATCTGTAACTGTATGCCAGTTAAATATGTACTCTTGATTGTAATTAAAATAAAAGAGGGAAAATCATAGAAATTACCTGTAACTTATTCATGTTGAAATCACACTCTTAATTATGAGTAAATTTTGAATAACACTTGCAAATGAGAGATGGGGTTGAGCTTTTTTGTATGTTATTATTACTTATGAGTGATTGAATAATAATAGATTTTTATTTACAAATGAAATAACCTACAGTTCTTTAAAAGTCTGTACCATCACCACCCTTATCATATGAGCTAACTTCACTAATGGTGACGGTAACATGAAAACAATTACACAGGAACAAGAATGTGGGTTGCGACTACCTACTATTCGCAAAGACGCTTAGGCAAGGGATAATCCTCTATCGAAATAAATCCAGAACTCATAACCTCAAAACCTTGGCATAGTAATACCAGTTAAAAATCAGCAATAGCTGCAAGCATCATCACATTAATATTCCAGTCATGAAAAAGGTGATACTACTTTAACTTCAAAGAAAGATCAAAGGTCAGGTTCAATCCCAACAGGGATTTAATCAAAACTCAAAACATAACAAATTAACATAACCTTAGACATTTTACAAACTCAATAAATCTGCAACATATGTCAAACATTAGAAATGAAAATACAAAATATGCAAGGATAACATTAAACATTAATTTTATCAATGCTACAAAAAGTGTGCGAAAAGTATCAAGTTAATCTGTTAATCTAATCAGAGTGAAGCAAAAGAAGCCTTAGTTGAGATTACTGGAAAGGGTGTATCAAATACAATAACAAAGACGAAACATTGGCTAGCCCGATCCTCATAGGAATCTAACTCAGACAACAACATATGCTAACTGAGTCCCATTCCTCAGTAGCCAACCCTAACACAAAATCGCGGGGACACATGCCCCTAAATACACACATATAACTTGGGGACACACTCTCCTAAACACATATAAAACATTAACATAACCTATTGAGTCCCACACCTCGGTAGCATGCGCACAACTAACACCCTTGCACAGTCTCATGAAGCAGGCACATATGGTGCATAAATACTCAGTTCAATTACTATTATTTATCTGCAATTAATTATATTCTCTGTCAAAGTCTAACCTTCAAAATTACTTGCCAGCATTTATAAATTAACAAATATTCGAACAAAACTAAGACTATGGAACTTAAATGTCTGCCCCCCCCCCCTTCTCTCTCTCACTCTCTCACACACACACATGCACGCACGCGCACACACACACACACACACAATGACACACACACAGATATATAAACAAGGCCTCCAAAATTAATCAATTACAAGTCCTGCAGCATAAACACCCATTCCATATTTACACAGATGACAGACAAGAGTAAAACTTACATTGCAGTGGAAGCCGACTGAATACACATAAGTAAGAAATCAGGGGTTTAAGTATCAAAAGCAAGCATGAATACAAACCAAAATATAGTTCGTCCATCATGGTGGAACAACAGTAACAAGTCAAAATCACAAAGAAATAATTATCAACATTAAACCTGATATTGCATAATGAGTACTGAATATAATGTTTATAAAACTCTGTGCGTAGAAAATTAATTAAATTTTATGTCAGTTTATTGTCAGATGTAGACAAGAAAAATTATTACTATTGCTCTTGACAATATTTTCTTGAAGTTCGGAAATAGTCACTTGATCGTGCTGTGTCTCTTCGTAGTCCACAAGAAGTCTACGGTGAAAACACTTAATTTTTACACACTGCGTCGTAAAATATTCCAAACTATAACAAATAAAATATAAGGTACGTAAGGGCTTCTGTTAATGTGAAAGTGTTCAAAACATAGCTGCGGAGAATATTAATTGCTGATATCTCTCAATGTCTGAACTGCTTCAAGCGTAGTCAACTTACGTCAGTACAACGTCACTGTCAATTTGCACAATAACATACAGTAAAACCTCGTTAATTTGAAGTGCTCGGTACCGAAATTTTGTACTTCGAATTTCATAACTGCAAATTATTGAATTGTAAAGGTTTTTTTTTTTTATGAGGTACAAAGTCTGTGTTTCTACACCCATTTTTACGGTAGTCTTCGAGAACTGTTAAACATTAGAATTGAAAAAGAGAATAGTAGTATGAAGTAATTGACCAAAAAAGTTTGTTGCATTTTTCTTGGCCGTGGTACGCTGCATTTTTCGTGGCGAGCACTGTACTGCAAGTAGCGCCCATCACGTCTACTAGGCTGTCTGCAACTCTGCGCTTCCCCTTTCCTTGTTCCAGCGTGCAATGTTTGCCACAAGTTGCCTTTGCCACAGCATGTGATTGTTATTACTGCCGTATTTGCAGGCATATAGGACGACCCCGCACATAAGACGAGTCATTGTTTTGAAGGTACAAAATCTTGAAAAATATTTAATTATTAATTTTGAAATTCCCGGCAGAAAAATGTTTTTTCCTTTGCCAGAAACATAAATATCTTGTTTAAATATTTGTTATGCATTTCTTACAGTTTTATAAATATCATAGGAGACACAGAAACTAATAACATGGGCACTACTGCCCTCAGGGCGCCTAAGAGCCAAGGAAATGCACAGCGACGGTAACACGTGGCCGGCGACATCGTCAGTTCCCGGCTGCACGCCACATGCCAACGCCGGGCTGCAGCAGCTGCTTGCAAAGTCATCGCATTCCTGTACGCTTTTGTCACCCGAGAGCAATGTGCTGGCGAGACAAAGGATCTTGGCACGCGCTCCAGATGTATCGATCGCCAAACAACGCTAGCTGCGATGAGAGGCAAAAAAAAAAAACGGGGCAGGGGCACTTGTAAAATAAAAGTTAATCTTTTACGTTGGCAAATACGGTCATTTATAAATGCATAGTTTTGGATCTCTAAGAGGCGGAAGAATTTTACGGACATCTTGAAGAATTTTTAGCCCAAAACTGTAAGTTTTACCACCCTATTTCCCATAAAATAATTGTAAATTTTTCATGCTGAGTCATTTTTGCAAGTGCAAAGTGATTTTCCAGTAGCTTTTAGAAGGAATACGTGACATTTTGTCAGTGAAATTATTTCATAAACAATGTAATGCACCCAAAATAGTAATTATGACTAACCCTCCTCCCGAATAAAAATTTATAATCATAGTCATCGGGTCATTTTCACAAGTCCAAAGTTATTTTTCCATTAGTTTTTCCAAGGAAAAATCAGATGCCGTATTAGTTAAATATTATTTTAATTGATGAGATGTTGAGTGATACACTGCGACAGGCAGTGCAACCAGCCAGACGGTTGTATGGCATCAGTGCAGTGCACACCATGTGGCAACGTAGCACGGGAGGCAGCAGACACTGCGACCTTGACTGCTATCTGTTCCCTCCTCCCATGAGTTGCCAGTTTCAGGACACCAGTCGAACACGGGAAACAAACCTGTACTTTATTTGCCTGCCATTCTGCTGGAGGTATTCTCCTAGAAGCTGCATTGTTTACTGGTGACTCATGCTGGAAAAAGAGGATGTGGGAGGAGGGAGGTAGAAGAGAACAAGGACTATACTCCGTCCACTCTAAGGTTGCAGCAGAAATTAAAATTGCTAATGAAGTAAATCAAAACAATTGAATTATGTCTTCATTTCTAACATTGTGATGACAGTGCCGTTACAAAATTTACTTGTATTTTCCAGTAATTAAAATGAAATTTATGCTGTGCAAAAATGTTATTGTCATTCACTTGACTGAATTAGCTGCAACTTTAGAATAGATACGGTATAGGAGGCACTTGCAGAGTGACGCAACTCTGGCATCTGCTTGGTATGTGGCTAGCTAGGAGGGGGGGGGGGGAGAGAAGGGAAGTGAAGAAGTTCTAAAAATAAACCAGCTCTGCCTACGAGTTTGGAGGGGGGGGTAGTTGATGAGCTACCTTCTTCCTCCTCCTCTCCTTCTTTCATTCAGTCCGCTTCTCCCTGGCTGCTGAAATACTCCAGGCTCGTGGCACATGCGCACGTGTCTTACCGTAACTTATCTAGCTCACGGAGCGGGAGGAAAGCACAAAATCACGTGATCGTCATATCAAACAGCCACAGGCTGTCGCATGCTGTGCCATTCCTGCCTTCCATTCTTCTTTTACTCTCTGCGCGTATCACACACACACATATTCTAACTCGAGCGCCGTGCACAAGCAGACAGCAAGGAAGCCTCAAGGTCAGCGCGACACTGGCAGGCGCGGTAACGGAAACAAAACCAGGGCTGTACAACGCCACACGACGCAGCATTATACTTATATTTCGCACACTTTACTGACTTCTCTATCAAAATGACTTTGAATTACTAGGACTTGATCCCTGTTTGGGCCAGAAAAAAGCTTCGAATTACAAATTAACCGAATTTCGAATCAACCAAACTCCATAGCATGTAAAATCCTATCCTCACGTTCGGGACCGAGTGACGGCTTCGATTTATATGGCATTTCAAATTAACCGAGTTCGAATTAACGAGGTTTTACTGTAGATGTCTTGTAAATTTTACATTTAGGGTTGAATCTTTAACTTTCCATTTCTCCTACCTCGCATGACCCACGATAGAGGTCAGCGCAAACACTTCCTTGGGTACATGCATCCTAATACTCCCTTAAGAACTCGGTCTCAAACTCCCCATAACAAGTTATGTTGCTTTCACACAGCTTTAACCAATTTTTACATTTGCCTACCACAGACGTTTTGCCATTGCCAACTGTTCACCTGGGCTACACACATTCACCTCAAAGAACTTACGCAGCTGTTCAGTGTGTTTCTTGGGGTGTTTCCCTTTCCCTCTTCTGAACTGTTGTAATCCCTATCATGGTAGGGGTGACCCAATCTGATCATCTGCGGGCCTATGAGTCCCCCACATGCAGTCTCATTACCGGCACTCCTTTTCTCTTTGCATCCCAAAATATTTTTCTGGTGTTCTGCAAACTTGTCACCCATATTTGTCAAAACTGCTTGAAATTTCCCCCTAACTGTGACAAGTCCATCCCGTATTTGCGCCTCCCCTTGCTTCAACTCATTTAGTTTACAAATTTGAACCTAAGCTCACTGAAATTTTTGTTCTGCTGCACAATTTCATCCTGACATCTCACGACATTTTACAGTTGCACAACGTGATCCCGAACTTTGATCAGCCCCTCCTTTACTATTGTTTCCTTTGTGAGAACATTACCTATTCTTTCCCTAAGCTTATCCTGATCACCTGTTACCTGCTTAACAGGATGTTCTATTGCCTGATGCCTAGATGTCTGTTTTGCCTTTGTATGAGCTCGATCATGTGCGCAGCTGTTGCAGAACCTCGCCATACTTTCTTCGTAGTCCGCCTGCATCTCTCTGCACAACTCTTCAAACATTTCCTTGTTATCCAGTTTAATTGGTTTTATTTCTTCCTTGATCTCATGGATTTCTGCCCCGACCATTTCCTGGATTTCCATCTTAACGGTTTCCAAATTGCATCTCATCTCCTTTATCACTTCACGATTCCCCGTACAACTTTTTTCCACCATTACTATCACTTCGCGATTTTAATTCCTAAGAATGCACAACAGTGTGTGCCAGTTAAAGGTGTCAGGCATTTACTGTGATACGCGCCTGAAGTCAACACTATTCTCAAAGTTATCAAGATCAAACATGTCATCATGCTGTGATAAAACATTTATTTTGTCGCTACCACTTGCATTACTACCCCCCACCCCCTCAAGCATTTTTTTACCTGCTCTTTGACGTTCGACAAATTATCATATAGGCCTACCTCTTCCATACTTAAAAATATTCACTTTAAAAGCACCATTCATCAACAACTCAGCAAAATGCAGTTAAATAAATAAATCCCGATACATGGATGAAAAAACACTTAATTGAGAAACAAGTCAACAAAAAGATATAACAATTTTTTTTACCACAACACGCTTACCTTAACTACCGTCCCCATATACAGCCTTGAATTATCATGAAAATTCAAACGTGGCCCTGCAGGCATACGTGCGTGCATACGTTAATGGTGATAGGCCTAAATTGCACACAACTCACAAAACCACACTATAATGCCCTCGCAACTCTCTGCTATATCCTGTTGCCCAGCTTACCTGTACATAATGTTCACGCACTACCACTCCACTGGTAGTTGGGATTGCGGTGGCTATCTGGCTTCACTTCTAGTCTTGCTGCCCTTCCACGTGGAGGCTTCTGGTGGTGTTCAGTGGCTTCTTGGCCACGAACTGGTCCCATGTGGTCATCAGTGCTGGCGGCATCCGGCGGCTTCCTGGCCATGAAATAGTCCTGGGTGCTGGTGGTTGTTGGTTGCCTAGTGATTTCTCATATTATGTGGGTTCCATCAGTTATGCGTCCACAACTTCTCTGTCCTTCGAAGCCCCATTACTGGCGTCTATTTGTGTAATGATTCTTTGGGAGACCCCTTTGCATAAGGTCACCATAAAACTATCAAAGTTAGGCCCACAGCGTCACTCAAGGCAGGCATGAGGGGCTCCATCTCGAGAGTTTGCAGCAGCATTCGTGTGTGTTGTGAACACGTGGATGGAATGAGATCAGGCTTCCAGGAATGAAATGTTTACTTAACATTCCATCAATAGAGACGGCAGCTACACAGTTAACTATACATTGGACATGAGCTAGTCTAGCGTTAACAATATATAAGAGAAAAGAGTTCTGCTCTGCCAACGTCCATACTAATATTGTCATTGTGATGTTAAGTTTACCTCGTGCCATCAGAGAATAAACCTCGTTCCCCACACCAAACCACGCAAGGGAAGAAAAAAAGTCCACTACCCTGCCGGAAATTAGTGGGACTACATGAAGAACACCCGTAAAATGGCAGAGGCAGCAATGGTCGCAACACACAAAGCCATTGTGGCTCTTCCAAATGTATGCAAGACACAAAGAACTCTTTTCAGCAAAAAAAAAATAATAAATAAATAAATAGTTTTAAATTTATTCATCACATGCTGCTCTGAATTTTAAAATTGCCAGTTCAGAACATCAAAACACCTATTGATAAGAACCACCAATATAGGGCAGTTGAGATTGAAATTCTTTTAAATGTAGGGTGTCATCCACGGAAGGATACATAAACACCAAAACAGCCATTTCTATCTAAAAGTTATAAAACAAAACTATAGTAAACAATGCTGATCATGAAAACACCTATGTCAACTCTTAGGCGACCCCCAGGCAATCTGCCCTTCCTTACATGCATCTCAAAAAAGAAAACCAAGAATTAATTGCACATAAATGATTAACCCTGTTCAAACAATTTTACCCTGTAAAAAGAAAAATAAGGTATGCTAGCAATAAATACTCTCTATTTACTTAAAATACCGGAACATGTGCCGTCAATTTTAAATAATAATTAATCGTTATAATTAAAATAACAATTTTGGGTTAACAGACTTGACTATAGCATAATGTTTCTCCTTTTTTTCCAGATTTCTTTCCATGACCTTGCAAGCCAAAGTTCATCCAAATACTTTAATCAACATATAAGATAATTGTGATGATAATTAGTTCCATTTAAACATACATATGAAGACCTAGGTAAGCTGGGCATTCACAACTATAGAGACAAGCCTTTCACCACTGAGGCTTAAATCCACACTAGAATTCACAAATAAGTTACCTAGCATAGAGAGAGTTGCGTAGGCACCCTAAAACATGCTAGAAACCAATGGTTACATCAATACTCAAACAAGCAAAAAAAGAAAGGAGAATAAAACAATTTTGAAACAGGTGACCTGAAGGTAGGGCATGCTACACTGTGCTTCAAGAAAGGTATGAGAGTGTCATGAGGAGCACGTTGGGTTGTTGCGATATCGATATGTGCCTCTATCCACTGCCGAATATACCCGAAGTGGGACTTAGACAAAATTCTGGCCTATAGAGAGGCGAAATTTTGTGTGATGCTGAGTGTACATGCTGCTGTAACCTGATAAAATATAGTCAGGATAAAGGCAAATCAGAAACTGCAAAATATCCTTAGAAATAGGAATAACAATGCCAATATGTTTGTAGGTAGCAATGTAATGATCACGAACACTCATCTTGAAAGTCAGTGTTTACTCATCTGTAGAATTCTTTATGATTTCAGTAGTCTCCTGGCCACAATCAACTTGCAAAATTGGTACCAAGTTGCTGTTGTCTGTAATAATAATTTCATCAGAAATTTTCAATGAAGAAACATCAATTTAGCAAAACTAAGAAGAAATGTTTTTAGCTAAATGTACGAATTTGGAATTAATTAAATGAAAAAGGGCCTAATTCTTTTGTAATACGCCTGTGATATCTGTGAAAATCTTTGCACTAGATATTACAAAACTTGTCTTGGCTTTTGTTGCAGAATCTTTGAGAAACTTGGTAATAGACTTGTATTTATGAGATGACATTTTCTTGGACTTCTTTTGAGGGATAAACTTCAAGAAGTATTCATTTATGAAATCCTATTTCTCTTGAACTCTTTATGCATGTGTTCATAATTGTCTGCCACCTTGCGGTTGCATATTTCACAAACATTTTTTTGGCAGCGACAGCTTTGGTTAGATCTAAGAAAATTCCTCCCCTCTAGAAGGCCAGTCTTTGAAAAATATATTTCAATGGTGAAATAACAGATATCTGGTCCAAATTTTTCTAGGTCTTTATGGAAACAAGTAACCCTAAGTCGAATAGTTGCTTATTGCGCATGGAATTTTATATTTTCATCCATAAGACGACGTTCTTTTTTATTTACTTTACTGTCCGGGTAGCAGAACATTGTCAAGTGCTAAGTTGATATGCTTGACAAGGTCTTCGCCTGTTGCTTTGCTCAAGAAAAACATTTCCAAATGATTTGACTCTGCCTGATTACTGGAAATTGATCAGTTTTGAACCATTAATTGGAGCTCTTTTTTCCCGGCATTGTTGGTGGTTTCATCATAATAGATTGTGTAGTAAGGTGACTGCAGTATATATTCAACAATCGTTTCTTTGAAATATGCTCCAATACTATCGCTTTATCAGGTACAGCGAACTCCCGACTATCCGTGGACCGACTAACCGGTTTTTTGGATTATCCGTGTGGCTTTCTGTATGTTGAACATTTTGGAAACTAAAAATATTTGTAAAAAACCTTTTTTGGAGCATAAGAGTGTCAACTATTGCACGCAAGAATGGATTAACGAGATCGCACAAGAATGGATTAACGACATTTGAACATAATTTTCTCTCATGTATAACGTGCACCCTGGACATATTTTAATTTATTTTGGTAAAAATTTTGTGAAATACTTTATTTTTAGGCAAACCCATAAGTTCGTATGGTATTTGAGTTAATTATAAATAAATTCAATTTTTTTACCATGTCTATATTAACAAATGTGCTATATTTGGGTTATCCGTGTTTCCCGACTATCCATGCATTGCGCGGCACCAAATTTACATAGATAATTGGGAGTTTACTATAATTAATTTTTTCTGCAGAGATAGAAGAATTCTCAGGAACTGCCCCAGAAAACATTGCTTGAAAAGTATCTATAATTCAATTTGATGAAGCAGCAGAGTTGTCTACAGTTAAAGATTTAAAAGTCAAAATAATTTCTGCTCTTGTTGCAAAATCAGTAACACTGTACACTGATATTGTGCCAGCACCATGTCAGTATGAAACAATGATATGTCACAAAAATTTCTTTCTGATTCCGTATTGAATGTACTGGAAGTACTAATGCTGGCAGCAGTAAATCCTGATGAAGTTCTAGCTTAATTTGAGTATTTTCCTTGTGCCTATTTGTTACAGCACGTTAAGTCAAACCTCGGATTCCTTTGATTTACACTAACTTATGATTTATTAACTAGGTATGGCAATTTTTTCAGTGTCACTATATTTCTTTATCCAACCTAAGTAAAGATGACAATTAACATTAGTGTTTAGAAGCCACGTCTTCTTGGAATTGCACTTCTCCATTCTTAAAGTAAAAGGGTAAAAGCCAAGTTGCTGTTTTGAAACTTCTACAAAACCAACCACAAGTCTGAAAGAAATTACTATTGTGAGATAAATTGTGATATTGTAAGTACAGTATATTTACATGTCAGCCTGTTAAGAGATATGCATTTGGTTGACATACTGAACAGATGGACAAAATAAAAATAACATTGCTATCCAAACATACAAATCAGTACTGCATACACAAAGAAGATAGCAAGCAACTGCATTTTAAACAAGAACACTTTTAGAATAGCATACAATTTAGTTATCAACATAAACAGACAACTAGTAACTGCATTTCATACCCCACATACCTGTAACATAAAATGCTTCAACATCCTGGGTTATAAACAGGCTGGAGCATAATATGGGCTCTCAGATATGCTTCATTGGGACACAATAATTAACATAATTTAAAATTTATCAAATTATTGAGGTATGTAATAGTGATATGTAGGTCTGAATTTCAATTTTAAAATTCTTTAAACAAATGGAAATCAAAACCAAGGAAAAAGTAACCTTTGGTTAATTGTTTAAAAATATATATAACTTTTAGTACCTTATTTTGATAAAAGGGCTGTTAGTTGAAAAAGTGATCTGTTAGCAGTCATGTGTTTGTCATGTTTCAAATGTTTTGAATTATTTTGAAAATGCAGGGAATAGAAACCATTTTACATTTTTCACTCCAAATTATGTAAGGAATAAGTCCTGTGTGTGGTGGTAACAGAATCACTCCCCGACTTTTCAAATGTGGGAAATTTTGCAGACATTAGCCAGCAGATTTTCTTCAGGGTACTCCCGTTTCTCTCATCCTTTGCATTCGGTCACTCCTTCAGGACTTTTTCAGTGTTTGGCAGACACCTACAAATGTCCAATCAAAAATTCTGCTCACGGAGTGTGATGCCCTGTTTTTGGGTACCATTCCCATGCACTATTTATGTAATTTATTAAGAGATAAGAAATGGTGCTTTACCAATAGCTAGACTACTGTTTTGAGTTTGTAAAATATGTTCCCTGTGGTGTATTGTTTTCTTCACAGGTGGAAACTGAGGAATTTGACTGGAAACCAGCGCATGCTTATAAGTTCCGTCTGTCACTTGGTAACCCCTACCTGACAGTTGAAATATTCAGTGATTCACAGTGGCAGACATTAGTAAACACAAACGTTAATGGGTATAATGAAGCCTTTACCTATCAGCTAGGCACACTTTCCTTGAATGGGTTGTTTTTGACTGTCGGTAAGTATTTAAGGTAATCTTATTTTACATACACTGTAAAGAAAGTAAATTTACCAAACGAATGTAAGATTTTATCCGTAAGTTGTATGGAAGGCTTACCTATTTTTCTTTTAATAAAATATAACATTTGCCTATAGGACTAGGACTATGATAATTCACAAATGTTGTAAGGATAAGTATCATGCAACCAGGTCCGTTCAAACATGAGGGACAAATGAGGAAATTGCCCATGGGCACTTGTTGTAACAGGATGTATATTGAATTCTTGCATTTTTTAAAAGATTTAGCTTTAAGAAGTTTTAAATTTTCATAGAATTTCACCAATTTATCATTTGAGGTGTGTCACATTTGATAAGAATACATTTGAGCATTTTAGCAAACATAATACGGCATTTCCATTCTGTTTTGTTCACTAAAATTTTTATTTGGGTAAAACTTTACTTAGAAAAAATTTAATTACGTGTGTGTTCAATTGAAATTTAGGTCAATAAACTGGAAAATCCAAAAGAAATTGTAAAAATAAAGGGGCGAAAAGAGGAGGGGGAGTCTAGCCAGGCTTTTACCATGCATGACTTATCTCAAGATGGCCTTGTGTAATACAACATACATAAAAAGAAGTAAGATTTATATAATGTCAAGTGGCTAATGTACTAACGCATTGACACTAAGTGTAGGGTAGATGGGAGCACAGTGAAAAGAACAAAGTTTTGTATGTGAATATTAACAGAAAAATTGTACAACACGTGTATATGAATAGGTTATCAAATTAAAAAACTAAATTGAAGTTAAGGCCACAAACAGTTTAGCAAAGTACAGTAAACCCTAGTTTTACCGGACTAATTGGGGGGAGGTGTGGTCCGGTAAATCAGAATGTCCGGTAAATGGCGAAGTTCCAAAACCTGCACACGGACATAGATAACAAGCTGATAGATACATAGCAGTGTGATACGCCTTGCAGCGCAGCGTGTTTGTCGTCGTCAAATCGTTGTTAGAAGGCGAGGGGGAAGGTTTGTGATGACTAGCGGGAGTAGAAAGATAATCATGCGCCTTTGTCTGCTCATTGAGATAACAAGTGGCGCGGGCTGGGGGAAGAGTAGGAAAGGGATAGAAGGAGAAAAATGTTTGGTTCCAGCTTGGTTTCAAGTTATGTTGCGTGATAACATGTGACGCTTGAACTTGGGCCACTGTTTTATATTTCACATTAAAGTGTTTATTAACTAAATGTATACCACAAATAAAAAAATTTCCAGCTAAACTACCGCTGTTTGCATCCCGTCGCAGTATCGTATACCGTGTCTGTGAGATAATAATCTAACCGCCGCGCCGTCCTTGACGCTTTCTGAAGAGGAAGGGGCGGAAATGCTGAGCGTGAGAAAGGCAAAACAAAGAGAGTTTTGTTGACAGCTCTGACATTTTACTGGGTTTTCGTCTGTCCCAGGGGTGTCCCAAGATTGTGTAACTTACGTAACAGACACATGTGGAGTGATGAATTAGATTTTTTCTAAGTAATTGTATTTATTCGTATAATGTCGGTGCACTTATTTACAATCTATTAATTTAAGAGCCACAAAATAACACACAAAATTAAATCACTTTACAAATGCTGTTCATTATGTTTAAGTAAACAAACATGGTACTGTGCATTTTTAAACCTGAAATGTCACTTCACAGTTGCTGTTCATAACATTTGTTGGAGTAACCAGTCCAGTAACTTGTAGTCTAGCCTACTCTGAATCAGAACTGATACTTGCTAGCTCGTCGCAACACTTGCTTGTTAAAGTCTGTGTCCCAGAAGTGCTTGTGATACACTCATCACTTGTAACTGGCTTTGGGATAGACTTAAAGAAAGTGTTCAACTTAAGCTGGGTTTTTGAGGTGTGCTGTTTATTAATGATGATTTCCCTAAATGCACGAAAGTGGGAATAATATGGCTGGATTTCAGGATCTGAAGTGTTGTCAATGTAGGCAATGATATCGTCCAGATGAAATCTTAGCACAGACAGTCTGGATTTTTGTGCTGGCAGCTGTTCATCTTCACTATCAGCATCAGCCATCTCCACTGCCAAGACGTCTTCCGCTATCTCAATTTCAGATAAGACCTGGAATCCAGGATTCCCTTCATCTTCTTCCAACCACTTCATGACGTCATCCTCTGATGTTTCTTTTTCTCCAGCCACATGTAGTGCAGTATGATAGTCAGCCACTTCGAAACCTTCTCATTTTTCAAAGTTGTGGATTTCACTGCCTTCCAAGCTGCAGCAAAGTTGAAAATGGCCGATTTTAGATTGTTGTTGTGTAGGTTCTGCAGTGTGTGCTCACCTCGCTTATCATTCTCATCACATTCTTCCTCTAATACCACCAACACTTCCTCCAAAAATTTTTTTCGGTACAGCCTCTTGGTAGCAATAATAATTCCTTGATCTAATTGTTGAAGAATTGAAGTGGTGTTTTTCGGTAAAAACAAACATGTGAATTTGCCTTCTTCTGCAGACAAAATTGCTTCTGATGGATGAGCGGGAGCATTGTCTATTATCAGGAGAACCTTGACATTTTCAGGTGATATTTTCAGCACTTCCGTCTGATATCTTCGTGATTCTGAGATGAAATGTTTAAAAAACCAATCTTTAAAATGTCTCCAGTAAACCAGGCCGTTTTTGAACTGTAATAAATTACAGGAAGCTCATTCATACAGTCTTTAATGAACTCGTGGTCGCCTTGACCTACCAAAAAAGAACCGGAGTTAAACGATATGACCCATCTGCATTTGAACAGACGAGAGCGGAAATCCTTTCCTTACTTATTTTCCGTCCAGGAGCTGAAGTCTTGTGTTTAAATGCCTGGGTATTCTCTTCCAAAAAGACCTGTCTCATCTGCATTGTACATCTGAGACAAAAGTATGTCCTCACTGTCAATCATGTTTTTTAGCTTTTTTCGGAAAGGTTCAATTTCTTTTGTAGGAGCACTTAATTCTTCCCCATATGTAAGTTTGTTAGTTATTTCAAATGGCGATTACGGAAGCGCCAGAGCCATCCGTCACTAGCTTTAAAGTCTGTCATTTTCATGTGTTGCGCTAGTTTTTCTGTAGCAGATTTTATCTCTACACCGCGCGGATTGACACCACACGAGCATTGTTGAACATACCACTTAAATACTGTCTTGTCGTGCGAAGATGCAGTAGCAGGTTTCATGTGTTTCCTGGGTCTAACAGTACCACTCAACAAAGCACAATAACCAGGTAGGGCTTGTGCTGTTAATCTTATAGTTCCGTAAAAAATTCACGTAGACAATCATTCTTACCCGGACATGGCACATACCCCAATGTGCAATTAAAAATAGCTCTACTTACCACCTTTCGCAGCTATCCATGCGCACGCCTGATGTCAGTCACCAAAGCACAATAACCAGGTAGGTCTTGTGCTGCATGTGACAAGTAGACCCGACGGCAGAATAATTTTGTATCGCCAGATTTTGTCTGTTAAATACAAAGTCCGCTGAATGGAGGTCCGATAAAATGAGGGTTTACTGAAATATTTTCCAAACCATTGCATTTGTTTCATAGTGCCCCATGATAGGGGCACAATGAAACATTATTTCTGTGAATACAATAACACAGTAGAAACACATTTTGACACTACTTCAAGATATGTACACATTACAGCAAAATTAAATTAAATATCTGTCCTTTGAAGGTCTTTTTTTCAAGTCTCTTTCTTAATACCCAAACGTGAAAACTCAATATCAAAAGAAAGATAACCCTTTTGTCTCTTTGTCTGCTCATTACATGGGGGTTGTGTAAGAACATATCGTATTTGAGAGTTGGTAACTGTTGCTATGTCTTCAATTTGAGGTTTTATGAACTTATTGGCCATTTTGTTGCTTTTACGAAGAAAACTGACTCCATAATCATTCTCAATATTTTTATCCTTCACCACTTACCTACCCTATGTAGAAATTACTTTTCTTGCCAGGAATATCATATTCGACGAGAACAAAATCTCCAATGATGGGATTACACTCAATGTCTTCAAAATTTTTAGGACACAACTCTTCTCGCAGATCATTAATACATTCTTCATCATCAGAGTCTGCGTAAGGAACCTCCATTGGACTACCCTTGTCCTTGGACTCTGTCGTATGTGACTTGAACAGAGCTTTTCTACTTTTCTTTTTTGTCACATTCCTTTTCTTTACAAGTAGTTCCTTCTTTTCTATAAGTTTATTTTACTCTGGGGTTCTAGTGGAATTTTGCTTTGTTTTTTAAGTTGATTGCATTTTTGTTTATGGTTTCCAGCTTTCGGATAGCCCTTGAACAACTCGGGGCATTTGTATGTTGTCCCATTGCCATTTTTGCTAGATGTAATTCTTTGCTCAGAAGAATCACATGCAAGTTCTTATTTTTCAGCTTCAGAAACAACTAGGTTCTGTACAGCTTCGTTGACTAAACGCTGAACTGTTTCTGTAGGTTGAAAGAAAACTCATGGCTCCATTTCTGTAGCAGGCAGGGAGGTTTTTGCTATAACCAATTCTATGGGAAGCAGGGAAGTTGTTGGAACCATTTGTGTAGAATGCAGGGAAGTTGTTGAAACCATTTGTGTAGAATGCAGGGAAGTTGTTGGTAGATTTTGCTCATGTTGTTCCTGTTCAGGTGGTGATCTGTCACTCACATAACTGCAGAGAAAATCTTTGTCTGTGAAGATCAATCAAAAGGGTAAACTCCTGATTTTCGGAAACCTGACATGATGTTTCCTGGTGTCAAGCCTCTTTCGTGTGTTATTTTCACGATGCCAGCTATGTCAAAAATTGTCAGTATGTTACCAGAGTGTTGCATCATCCAGGTATCAATGGCTGGATTGTAGAACAATTTGAATGCTTTGTATACAGCAACATCCAGATGCTGTAAATTGTGGGAACAATGGGGAGGGAAGGTTACAGTTGTTAACCCACTGCCCCTGGCAATATTAACCACTTCAAGAGACAAGTGACTCTCGTTATTATCAAATATAAGTAGTGTAGGAGAATCTTTAGAGCTGTTCGTATGGCGAACGAAATGCTTCATGACTTCAATGAAAAACTCTGAATCTATCCACCCTGAAGGTGCGGGTGCGGCAAGTCCTAATGTACCAGCTGGAGCATATTTTATCATGTGGTGTTTAAAATGCACCCTGGGAAATATCATTACAGGAGGAACTGTGTTTCCACTAGCACTAACAATGCAACAAGTAGTAACAGTTGTGCCCCTTTCAGCACTCGTGCATTTTGCTACTTGCCGCAACCCTTTTTCAGCCAGGACTTTCTGTGGTTTTTGAACTGTAGATATAGCTGTTTCATCGAGGTTGAACACTCTAGTTACATCAGCAAATTCAGGGTGTGTTTTGTACACTTTTTCAAGGTTGTCAAAAAACAAATCCACGTTAATTTTGTTGAAAGATGTAGTTCTTGACAAGCTGCGTGTTTCTGGAGACCAAAGAGTTATATAGGGATACCTCTTCATAAAATTTTAATACCAGTCTATGCCTGCCAAGTGATTATCTTCCCAATTCTTTGGACAGCTTATTCCATTTACATTTGCCATTTGATAAGCTAAACGTCTACAGTCTTTTGTTGTCAAACCATAATACATTTTCAAACATTTCAACAAAAATTTAGATAAATCATCCTCTTGCTTGCTCATTGGTAAAAACCTTTCTACAATCATAATGTGGGTACATCCTAACACTTACCTCTGGACCAGCTACTTTGTTCTTCTTCACATACCCAAGAAGTGTTGCATATTTTAGTCCTTTGGCAGTCGCAGCTGTGTGCAAGCTGAAACCATTTAGGACTAATGCAACAGCTTCACGCATGCTATCTTCGGAAAAGTTTCTCTTTTCCATTTTTCTAACTCTGTTTCAAACCATGATGTAATCTGAAACCAGTTTCATTGGTTTTATTACAATTTAAAATGTATTAGATATAGTTTTAAAATTTATTATAAATATAAAAACAAACATATTACAACAAGGGCACAATGAAACAAACAAATAATAAAGTGTTTCATTGTGCCCCATCAGACACACTGCTATTAAACACATCTAACCTCTAAATTAATATAAACACACAGTTCTGATACTTACATTGAATTAGAAGTGATATTCAGCCTTTCCAGCAGTTTCTTCAACAAACATATACTTTTAAAACTATATTTGTTATAGTAAAATAACATTAACACAAAATTTTTTACTTTTGAACTACCAAAACAACTAAAGCCACATGCCATCCATAGCATACATTGTAGCATCATCTACTTGCTCTAATGTTCTATGTTGCAGTATCATTCCCAACCACCACCAGTGCCACCAGTCTATAATTTCAAATATGGCGGCAACAAGCACTGTTTCATTGTGTCCTCAACTACCCTACAGTAGTTGTTTTTTCCGATTATAAAATGAGATCGTGTATGTTGTTAGAATTTCTAACTTTTCATATTAACCTCAATGAAAATTGCCAATAAACTTTTCTCAATACAAATGAACCTTGTGAAGTGGTGCAACAGTAATATCTGACCTCAATGAAGTGTTTTTTAACTAAATTTCTGAAGAAAAAGTAGGCTTATCACCATCTTGTCTGTTTGTGTATGTGTGTGTGTATGTATGTGTGTGTGCACCTAAAAATTTGTGAACCAGTGGACCGAATTTCATCAAACTTTGTACATATATAGTCCTTAGTAACCTTACTCGCCTTGTATATATTTAGTTTACGCCTTTTTCATATTTTCATAATGGCAGCCATTTTAACACTTTTTGATTGAGCTAGATATCTAAGGAACAGAATTTTTAGAATTTCATCAAACGTGGTACTTATACAACATACAAAGCTGACTTGACTTTTTTGTATTTTGTTCATTTTGTGTGTTTATATGTACAAAATAGCTGCTATTTTTTTTTGTTTTATTATTATTATTATTTAACGAATTAAGTTTCAAAAATGCAAGGGTATGTGTAATTTGCAATGTTTTCTGTCGTCCATTAAAAGAACAATACAAATTTTCTTTGTAGAAATCAATAAATACGTGTTGAAAATGGTAGCGACAAACATGGAGGACTGGACAGGAGGCTACCCTGGTCACATTCTATTTACTGCTGAGCTTACTTGCCAATAATAGGCCAAATTGAACACCGTCAGTACTCTGCAATCTCAGTAGCTGACCTCAAATGGAATGCCTATCAGTAAGGTTGCCAGTAGGAATAATGGTGTCTGTATTTAAGTATGCTTAAAATACTTTGTTATTTAAATACAAGCATTTATTGTTGTGCGTAATAATCATTTTTGGGTTTGTAATAAACCTTCTTATACAAATAACTGTTAAACATACTTGAAACATTTATACAGTAGTTAGTTCCGATGGTAATTCTAACTTCTCATTCCTTCCTGTACAATCTAAATCTTCTGCGCATATTATCAGCATTTTAATTTCTTTGTTATGGTCATCAAATATTTCTGCTATATTTATGTAGTCTGATTTTACTGAGATTGCCTGCCCTCTTCTATGCCTGTAGATTCAGCAGGAAGTGATGTAATATTTAGACTTTATGTATTTGTAATATACAGCATTCTCTCCACATATTCAGCGATCAACCATTACTACTTTTACTGTCTACCAACCTTACCTACACACTAAATATTTACGTACATCACATCTCTCTTTCTTTATACAATAATTAAGAGCAGTTGCACGTTACTATCATTACTATACATTTTCCTTTTCTTTCACAACACTTAAAAGCAATTGCACGTTACTATACTCCATATCTCAACCATATCACATTTTGTTTGTACAACTAATAATGTCACAATGTGCACCACTTTACAGATCCAACCTTCGTGGTTGTAAAACTCTGCGTCCACTCCTTGTCCTGTGTACCTCCTCCCTTGATTGTTCTCCATCTGGAAATCCTAGGAAAGGTGCACCCGCCGGGGATTCACTCAGTTGCTGCGTTTTCTCAGACTGCTGAGGCTTTTCATTCCTCTGCCCCTTAGAAGATGGTGGTTGAGACACATTCCCAATGCTTTCTCCTGAGACTTTTATAAGTTGCCTTCGATTTTGCCGGATGGTGCTGGAATTACTAACCAACTGGTATGATCTGGGATACCCTGCCGTCCCCTGGATTATGCCGTATCGCCTAAGGTCTGGTACCCACACTTGTGTACCCTGCTCCAAAGGTTCCAGTCGCCTATCAAAGTTTCGCTTGCTACGCTTCTTCAGAAGATCATCACGTTCTTGAATTCTTTGTAGGGTCTGTCTGTCCCATTGTGGCTTCAAAGCTGAAGGTAGTACTGGTATGGTGGTCCTCAGTCTCCTGCCGAACAGCAACTCTGCCGGAGAAAAACCACTCTCTAGTGGTGCGGCCCTATACGCCAGTAAACTCAATGGAAGAACAAACAGAATCAAACCGAACAAGAATAGAAATCTATAAGCAGGAAATAAAACAAGAAAACTATAAACTTACCAAGTACATGTCAGGGAGTGTCGCCGCGGTCGCGAGCCCACACAACTACCCTCAAACCAGGCCGGGAGAAGACTGACTGTCCAGCGCACACGCACCAGCTAACTCAGCTGGCGCGGAGGGGAAGGGAGAGGGGAGGAATGAAGGAGCACACGAGCATTGCGACTAGGGCCGAGCGGACCCGAAGGCGTTCAAACGGCGATCACAACAAACACTGCTTCGGGGCACTCAAGTTCTCTTCTAGCACAAATTGCAATCAATGCACCATAACGTAGATCTTCATGGATTCCAGGCTTGGTAGTCTCAGACTCCCAGTACAATTTAAGCCCTCCTTACTCCTACATACAGGGTCCTTACAGACCTAAGGCCACGCCCTGGAGGCGTAAGAGGGCTATCTCCCTGACAACCAGGGTGGTACATATCCAGGATACAGGTGCCAGGAAAGCCCAGAAGCTGTAGCCCACTTCATCAGCGATATCATAAAAATACACATTAAATAAATTATCACAGAATAGATACCTAAAACACCGCTATCTTGGCCGAGACACACACACAACCAGCTGGTATTAACACAAACAAACACAAACACCTCTCGACAAATACCGACTCACAAAAAACACATAACTAACACACACAATCACAAATCACACCTGACACCACACTACACCAAACACTACAGCCTTCCCCAGGCTACCGTACTCAAAACACCCCTACAGATGGGATCGATCAGGAGGGACCGGAGAAGGGTGAAGGCGGGCCCTGCCCGCACTCTTTGGCAAATCCCAATTGTGGCCGAGAAGCAGCGATGTTGCGCACCCAACTGTTGACAACTTCTGGTCCTGCATCACAACTATTGCACACTCATTAAACAACTGCTCGCTTAAGGTGGGTTACATGGGCTTCGCGCACGATCTTCCCAGTAACTGGGTCACTCAGCAACACAGTATTCGGTCCCAACAGTCTTACCATGTCGTAGGGACCTTGGAACTTCAACAGCAGTTTGCTGCCTTTCTGATCTGCAGCTGATGGCAAAACAAAAGATTTACATTGCACAGAATCTCCCACTTGGTAATCTGAGGCCACACAACCTGCGTTATACCTTGCCTGAAGACGTCCACGAGCGTCATTAAGATTATCAACTACATCTGCCGCCATCAACTCCCGAGCACCGTCGGAAAGAGGAGCCGCCGACGAGGGTTCACCCCAAACATTAAGTACAGGATGGAGCAAATCACGCCCTAGCAGAATTCTAGCTGGACTAAGCTTGGTAGCCCAGTGGACCGCAGAATTGAAACCAATGTTCACTAGATCCAGGTCTTCGTCCCAGTGCTGGGAGTGATACAGAGCAGACAGCGTAATCTTCAGATTACAATTAAAATGCTCAACCCTATTCCAGCACGGGAAATACGGACTGGAGGTGTAATGCGTAATCGATAGGCGAAAACACATATCCTTGAAGGAGCCGGACGTGAAGTACGTGGCATTACCAGTGAGAAAACTCACGGGAGGGCCAAACACCGACCATACCCA
The DNA here is from genome assembly GCA_003012365.1 of Medauroidea extradentata. Lineage (NCBI taxonomy): Eukaryota > Metazoa > Arthropoda > Insecta > Phasmatodea > Phasmatidae > Medauroidea > Medauroidea extradentata. The sequence continues at coordinate 11,738 of PNEQ01102321.1, read as the reverse complement.
ATCTACCAAGTGCCGTTGGATCTCGGAAGTTCGGATACTGCGCATGGCAATTAATATCACGAAGTTTGAGAACACGTCCAAGACAATCATGATGTACTTATTTCCCTTGGTTGACCGAACAAGCGGCCCGAACACATCACAGTGCAAAACCTCCTAGGAATACGTAATCTCATCCACGCTGTATAATCCAACCCTAGAATTTTGGTTAGGCTTGGCCCGCTGACACACTCCACAGTGCCGTACATACGCTCGCACGTCAGCACCCATAGTAGGCCAATAAAATCGTGCACCGATCTTACTCAAGGTCCCTTGACGTCCCAAATGGCCACCAAAGGGGGAGTCATGGTAGTAAGCTAGAAGTTCTAAGCGACATCCTTCAGGGACGACCAAGCTTCTGGACCGCTTACGAGGGCCCGTATAGTACAGTAAATCACCAGATATTGCATACGGCACGTCATCGCCTCTTATCACACCATCCCTCTGCTCTCTACAAAAGGCATCTTCAGCCTGCGCATCACTCAGGCGACGATAGAACAAACTGTCAGTCCTAAAAGCCATGCACACTCCTTGCTCAGATTCAGAGGCAGGTTCACCCTCTTCAAAGTTCTCGTGACTAAACATCCGCGACACGGCGTCTGCAGCCACATTACTCAAACCAGGGATATGCTTCACCGCAAATTGGAACCGTGACAATCGATACGCCGAGCATCCCAATTTCCCAAAATCACTAGCATGTAACAACAGCCACGACACAGCTTGATTGTCGGTGCATAGATCAAACTCCACACCCCCTACAAATGACTCAAACTTGGCAGTACCCCAAACACAAGCCAGGGCCTCCTTCTCAAAGGCGCTAAGCCGTCGCTTGGAATCGGATAAGGTACGGCTTGCAAAAGCCACAGGGCAGACAGCGTCGTCTCTCCACTGACCCAAGGTCGCGCCCAATGCGACTTTCGAAGCGTCAACATGAATTACAAACCGCAGATCAAAGTCGGCCAAATAAAATGACCGGGCGGCAGTGAGGGCAGCCTTAAGTCTTCTAAAGCTTTCCTCCTGTTCCGAACCCCATTCAAAACTTACTCCCTTCCGCTTAAGGCGGTTAAGGGGGGCGGCTAGTTCAGAAAAATGTGGAATGAAACGTGCGTAATATACCAGTAGGCCAATGAATTTCGACACCGACACTCCCTTCACAGATTTGGGACATGGAAAATTCACCACGGGAGTCACCCGGTCTGGATCCATGACCAGACGACCTCCGGATACCACGTATCCCAAGAACTTAACGGACGGGGAGGCCCACGTGACCTTGTCTGGGTTTACGGCCAGCCCTGCTTCCCGCAGATGCGACAAGACCTTCCTCAAATCAACAAGATGTTGTTCCAATGATGAGCTATAGACAATAATGTTGTCAGTATAATTAATTATGCAATCAAATTTCAGATCCGACAACACGTGGTCTAAAACCGGTGACAAAGCCAGAGTCCCAAACTTGGCGCCCATGGGTATACGATTAAACCCGTATTGCGCCCATTGCGTGCGAAAAGCTGTATACTTCCTACAACTAGGATCCAATAAACATTGGTGAAAACTCGCATTCAAGTAAATCACAGAGTACACCGATGCCTTTCCCAGATGTTGCAATACTGCGTCAACAGTGGGCGCTGGAAATGGGTCAAGGTGAATTTTGATGTTCACAGCAGACATGTATGTAACCAGCCTAGACCCATCATTAGCTTTTTTTTTACCAAAAAAGCAGGATTAGCATAATTGGACGTAGAGGGAGAAATGACCCCTGCGTCCAGCAGTTTGTTCACTAATTCCCGCATGATCTCCAATTTAGGCGGATCATACGTGTAAAACTGCACTCTGACAGGTACATCATCTATGACCGTAAATCAGTATGGAAGAACGTCACACCGCCCTATTCTCTGCATAATTACGTCGTCAAACTCGTGCAACAGAGCTTCCACAGCATTCACATCATGACGTGACATAGCCACGATCTCGCCATATTGAGCTGACCAACTTCTCACAGATGATAGCAATGGGCACTTAACTTCTGGAGCAAACTTGAAAACTAGGGTGCGAGAGCCAACATCGACTATCCCCTGTGAACGATGCAAAAAATCAATGCCTAAGACTAAATCTGCCACAAGACCGTCAATCACCCAAAAGGTGTGTGACCAGGAAAATCTATTGATTTTAAAATGCAAGGTGACTGACCTTGTACATTTTACCACGTGACCGTTCGCTACGCATACCGTCAAGACATCATTGGTTTTAAATGTACGGGACAAATGAGTATTCTGCTTGACAAGCAAATCCCATAATGTTTCCCGTACAAAGGAATGTGACGCCCCTGTATCTAACAGAGCAGCACAATCAAGACCGTAACACTGCACGGACATCAAACAGTCGGTATGTGCCACCGGAAAGCAACGCCGCCGCGAAACTATGGCACCAGAGGTTGCGGCAGTTGTTAGTTTCCTGGACAATCAGCCCTGTAATGTCCAGTCCTGCCACAGCGAAAACACAAACATGCCTCGTGACCGACCTGATTACTGTTGCAGTCACAGCTAACATGGCCAAACTTAGCACAATTACTACATCTCACATGAGTAGGACCGTTGACGGTTCTACTGTTCACCCTTGCGGCCTCCGGCAGATCAAAAGCCCTATCTTACCTGCACCCCATTAGACCATGACTGGTCCGCGAGCCACGTAACTCAGTTCTATTCACATGTTTGCGTACTGGTTCCTCCTGACGCACTGCAGACGCAGCAATATCGCGCGGAACTGGGTCACGAACTAAGTCGTTAGAACGATCTGCACTGGTACCATATGCACTACACGCTACTGCGTCCAATTCGATTTGGCGTTTGATTTCCAAAGCCAAGAGTCTCAACTGTTCCCTAGTGACAGGGGAAGTCATGACAAAAGCGATGTGCTCTAGCTGCAGGTGTCATGCGATCCATGACGCCTTGTACCATTTTATCCTCTGCACGCCTCAAGTGCAAATTCATTGCACGTGCGTACATCAAGACGTCACTAACAAAAGCAGCAACATTCTCACCAGGTCGCATATGCCTATCAACGTACCATTTCTTGATCATGGACCACGCCATGTGCGATCCCGCATCGGCAATTAGACGTGTCTTGAAACTCTCATACGTCATGCCCTGATGACCCATTTGCGCGAACACATCGCCCGCCTAACCTTCAAGTCTAGCTGACAAATACGTCATAAAAAAACCATCCCGTTCGCTATCACGCATTCCGAAGAACACGTTATCAGTAGAAACCAGGAAGTGCACGACATTATCTGGCTGCACCACTTGGAGAATGGGCACCGCATTCAACCGCCCTATTAGAATGGTATGTGTCGCGGTAATCGGGCGATCAGCGGTCAACACCGCACCACCCAAATGCACATTATTAATACTCCGCAAAGAGTTGATGTATGCTAAAACCCTAATTCGCAACGCCGTGACATCTTCGCTAGGCACAAACTCTACTTCAGCCTCAGTAAGATACTGACGCAATTCTAAGTACCCAAAACGCAGTACAAACACCGTAACGTCACCCATGACGTCACAACGATACGCGTTTGATACTGAAAAACCAGTTGTAACGCACCCTGACTATCAAACAAACACCTGTGCTCTTGCGTTCTAATGTTGAGCGTTTTCTCACCTAATTAAGCTTGAACAACTCGCTAAGCAGACACCGTATACACAGGCTGCCAATCCTAGTCGAGTTGCCTCAAACCAAAGGCACACACCTGCCCTTACACTTCCTCCCATGAGTTAACACTCAACATCACTAATACACAACAGCTACAAGGTTCAAACATACTAATAACGTTAAAGCAAGACCTTAATAGCAGAGAATGTATTACAATATCAAAAGCAGGTACATAGAGCAGTTACAAACAATACGGCGACGACGTCAAACTGGGCACGACCTAAGAACAATAATCAAAGCTGTTAACTAATGACGAAACTAAATTAGAACACAGATTACTTAAGTGTGCATGAGCTAACATACCAGCTCTTCATTAATAACCAAATTAATATAAGCAGGAGAACACATCCCGCTTGTGCAAAGCTCGCGCTCGCGACGACACAACCCTGATTACCAAACTCAACGGAAGATCAAACAGAATCAAACCGAATAAGAATAGAAAACTATAAACAGGAAATAAAATAAGAAAACTGTAAACTTACCAAGTACATGTCAGGGAGCCCACACAACTACCCTCAAACCGGGCCGGGAGAAGACTGACTGTCCAGCGCACACGATCCAGCCAACTCTGCCGGCGCGGTGGGGAAGGGAGAGGGGGGGAATGAGGGAGCACACGAGCATTGCCGACTAGGGCCGAGCGGACCCGAAGGCGTCCAAATGGCAATCACAACAAACACTGCTTCGGGGCACTCAAGTTCTCGTCTAGCACGTAGGATCGTTTATCCACAAATTGCAATCAATGCACCATAACGTAGATCTTCATGGATTCCAGGCTTGGGAGTCCCAGTACAAGCTCGCCATCTGCATTTCACAATTGCCATGTGCCCTTCATGTATTTTATCTAATATGTGAGGACGTAGACCTTTCGGGACGAAAATTCCTTCGCTATACATGATCAGCCCATTCTGGTAAGTGAGTTGGGCTCTATGGGGCCAGAATGCAGAACACTTGTCAAATCCCTGTTGTAGAGCTTGACACACTTCATTGTTCTCCTGCGCCATCTTGATTTCTCTTAATCGAGCATCTGAAAAGGGGATTTCCTGTAGGACACTTTCTACAAAAAGTTCTTCCTCCATAATCTCTTGTACACTGGCCATTGACTTTTCCACTGGAGCCCGAGACAATGCATCTGGCACAAAGAACTCTTTTCCGCTCACATGCAACACAGTGTAAGTAAAACACATAAGACGCATCCACATTCTTTGCAATCTTGCTGTGAGTTCAGCTACCGGCTTGCTTGATAGCAGGGTGACTAATGGCTTGTGGTCTGTTACAATGGTTATCTTGGCACCCAGTATGTACTCTCGAAATCTCTCGCAAGCCCATGTTATTGCCAAAGCCTCTTTTTCTATTTGTGCATAACGCCTCTCTACTTCATTCAGGCTCTTTGAGGCCTATGCTACCGGCTTCCACACCCCTTCGTGGCACTGTTCAAGCACGTCCCCAAGCCATAAGATGAGGCATCTGCTGATATGCGAGTCTCTGCCGTTCTAGAATAAAGTGAGAGCACAAGTTGCTGTGCAATTTCATACTTCAACTTCTGCACTGCATCTTGCTGCGGTGCTCCCCATGTCTACTCTGTGTCCTGGTGCAGAAGCATCCTCAAAGGTTGTGTCGTCTCTGCTAGCTGCGGGATGAATTTCATCAGGTAATTCACAGTGCCAAGAAACCGTAGTATTAGTTGGGTCTGGCATGTTGGTTATGGCATTTGTTTTATCTGGATCAGGTTGCACTGTGCCTTCACTTATTAAGTGACCCAGGAATTTAACAATTTTCTCTTTGAACCTGCACTTTTCTTTGTTGAGAGTCACACCTGCTTGTCTCAACTTATCGAGCACCGACGCCAGCCTCTGATCATGCTCTTCCACTGTGCTGCCACACACCAGTATGTCATCTGCTTGGTTCACCAGACCTGGCATTTCTCCCACAATCTGCTGCATCTGGCGCTGATAATGTTCAGGCCCTGAGTTTATCCTGAACGGTAACCTGTTAAAATAGAACCGCCTAAATGGCATGATGAACGTAGTGAGTGGCGCACTTTCCTGAGTGAGTTGAATTTGCCAGAACCCTGTTGATGGATCTAAGACCGTGAACCACCGAGCATTCTGAAGTTGAACAAGAGATTCCTCCACAGACGGCAGCTGGAACCTTTCTCTGTTTATGTACTTGTTTAGTTCTGTGTAATCCACGCAGAGTCTTATAGCCCCATTTTTTTTTTTTGGTACTACAACTATTGGTGCACACCACTGAGTTGGACACTATATCTGAGAAATTACTTCCTCCTTCAACATTGTATCAAGCTCTTCTTTCACTTTATCCCTCAGAGGAAGTGCTACTCGTTTGGGGGCTGCCACTGCAAACAGAGTGGCATTCTCTTGAAGGGTGATGTGGTACTCCTGACCCAATCTGCCCAGACACTGAAAAACACTTGGGAATTTATCCACATACTTATTTGCGGCACTATTCACTTCAGCAGCCTCACGGACTGCTACTATGTTCAGTGCCCTGATTGCAGGTCGGCCTAACAATGGCATATGCTGTTCCTTCACCACTTAGATTTCTTGGCTGATCTGTTGCTTACCAAGGGATAAGAACACTGTGGCTGTGCCCTCCTCCTGAATAGGGTTTCTACCTGCACCAAATAGTCTTTTTTCTGTTTCACATACTGCTAATCCTAATTTGTTAAACAATGCCTTACTAATGACGGTCACATACACACATGTGGTCTTAACACCTTGCAGCCGCAACTGTATGTACCATGGACTTGAACAAACTTCAAAAGCCACTTCCCCCAAATAATAATACTGGTCACCTTTTTCTCCCCCAACTCCTGCACTCTGATATTCTTGCTTTTACAACTTCTTCCAAAATTTCCTAACTTTCCACACCAGAAACAAGTCTCATTTCTTGCTGGACAGCTTGACCACTGGTGTAATGGTGCAATACCACATTTTGAATATTTGCTCATATTGCCATTATGGCCACCACCCATGCTACCACTGACCTGACCATTTTTGTTCTTCCAATCCTCTCTAGAAGCGACTGGCTTCTCAACCTGAGGTTTCTTGTTAACATTAGTGGGAAACCTAGAGCCTCTATTGGCTTCTGCACAAGACGAATTTTCCCGCTCAAACATTTATTGGCCCCGCACTGCTTCTACTTGCCGAATTATCTTCACTGCTTCTGGAGTGGTGAGGTTATGGTCCATTTGTAGAACCTCGGACAGCGTGTCATCTGCCACCCCAATGACTAACACTGTCATTATGAGTTCCTCTTTTAGGTTCTGTAACTTGCAGGTCTCGGCCAACTTAAATACGTCGTTGATAAACACGTTGGTGAGTTCACTTTCTTGCTGGCGGTGCTTGAAAAATTTTGCTCGCTCGTAAACAATATTTTTCTTAGCTTTGAAAAAGTCACTATATTTTTGCTTCACTGTTGTATACTTACTTGCCTGCTCTTTTGTCAATGCAAAGGATACCAACAAATTGTCTGCTTCTGAGCCCATGCAATACAGCAACGTATTAATTTGACTCTCTTCTGGCTTTTTGTCAAGTTCTGATGCAACACGGAACCTCTCGAATCGTTTTATCCACATATCCCAGTCCGTCGGCCTCCGAAAATCAAAGTTTTCTGGAGGGACTATCTGAAACTGTGCCATTGTTATTCCCGCCGAAATAGCATGACCCGAAAATTATCGTCTGCGATACACAACTTATTTGCAGTGAAAAACTTGTAAAAATACACCTCTCATTTGTAATGGATCTTTATTTAACTACGAGGTGCGTAATTTTTCTAAGTCCCACTTCTGACACCATGTTACGTATTTGTAACATACAGCATTCTCCCCACATATTCAGCAATCAACCATTACTACTTTTACTGTCTACAAACCTTACCTACACTCTACATATTTAACTACACCACAGACTTCAACCCAGATGCCATGTTACCATGTAAGTTAGTAGCCAGTGGCATCAGCTTCTATAAGAACGCTCATCATAATCTCAGCTGCTGTCAGGAGCAAATGAAAGATGACCCTTGAAGACAGTTTTGGAAAGTACAATTTAACATTTAACACTCAATTGTCTATACTTCTGAAGTCATGTATGTACAACGTGATAAAAATAGTTCAGTGTAACACGTATATTATGTGGATAAAAAGGTTTATGGATGAAATACTGTACGAGTTTCTTATTATGTACTGCCAACCGTGGCAGTCATTGCTGTTGGCCTGCAGGTTTTCTTTGGGTGCTCTCATTTTCCCTGCCCTTCATGTACGTTCGCTTGTACATTATGAAGTTATATTTTATGTCATCCCTGAGGATTTGGTATTCAGCAAGTTCATAAGCCTGCAAAATTCAGGAATATGATGCCCTGACCTTGGTAATCACCTCACGCTATATAATAGAGCAAAGTGGTGCAACAGTATCACGTTGGAATTATATTTGGGAGGACCCGGGTCTGATCTCCAGCTCTGGTTATCCTATTTTTGGTTTTCCATGATTTCCAGAAGTCGCTCCATGTGAATGCTAGGATGGTTCCTTTACAAAGGCCGTGGCCGACTCCTCTCCCAACTCTTGACATTGTACCAAGTTGAGTGTCACCGTTGCTAATGACCTCGCTGTCGACGAGACGTATAGCCCACTTACCTTGCCTTGCGCTATTTATTTATTTTACAAACAAAAATTTTATCTCTGTGACCTAACATATTTGAGGCATGGTGGTATGTTAGATCATTGACAGCACCTCATTGTAAACAGCTGTTTCTACTCATGTAATTTTTTACTGACTGTTTTGAGTGGAAGTGTTCAGAAATATATGTGTTGGTAGCAGATTTCGTTGTTTTTCTTCAGAATAAAAATAAATTTCCTTAAATGTGCATTTAATTCCACACAGAAATTATATTGGTTCACTATATTGAATGAGTAATTGTAGAAAGCTACAATCCTTCTATAATATTAAATTTAAGAAATGTTCAGTGGAAACTAATTTTTCTGTGTTAGCTCCTTTGTTAGTAGCAGTTCACACAGAATCGACAGATTCATTTATTGTAACTAGAACAAAACATCAAATTCAGGACAGGGCAGAAAAATGTCCCATATAAGGAAACTAATAAAATCGAACTAAGCAGTACTGTATACAAATTTAATACTAGAGAAAACTTGAACAAAGTTAAGTAGAAGGGAGCTAGCCCACTAAGTAAGATACTTAGGATAATCATATAATATGAACCCTTTATAATCACCCCTTTAATTATTCCAACCTCTCTATAATGACTGTAGTGGTTGAAATAGGATTTTACTGTATTGATAACAAACACCCCTCTGTAACCACTATATTCTCGGAAACCGTAATGGGCTATTGTGAGAGATTTTATTATCAAGTGAAAGGGGATGGTCCAAAATACATCCTAGAAAAATAATGAATATGACATCATAAAGTTGGAAGAAAAGGACTTAGTTTATACAAGATTTGGATAAACATAGTAAACTTTGACCTTAAATGTCTCGGGGTCCATTGAATTACGGATTGGTTCTTTTCTGCCTGATTTGTCCACTTGTTATCCACAAATAGTACAACTTGTGCAGATTTACGTCACCACACATTAAATATTAGATCTTCCACAATCTTCCACTGTTGCTAGATTGATTGAACCACTCCTGTTATAGTTCTTTAGATGTTTTGGTGTGAGGTTGGTACACCTGGAGTGTAAGGTAGCAGTAAAGAACTATAGGGAACTGCTCTGTCATTTTGTCAGCATTGTCAGATGTGAAATCGAAAGTACATTGATGTAAAATTGCATTATATTATATTAGGTAAACCACATAGGATGCAATAACAATCCGGGATCCGATGGTGCAACTTTAAAAGTGGTGGAAAATATAGTTCTTGAATTTATTAGCTTTTTTCTAGCACGTAATTATGTATAGACTCAGTTCTTTGGCATGCAGCAGTTGGTGGTACTGGTAGCATTGCCATTACAAATAAACAAATTTTTTTGTGATTGCCCGTGCAGTTTCCAAGAAGAATCATCATTCCTAGCATGAAAGTAGCATGCAAGTTCGCTTATTTATCTTTGTATTGTGTAATATGTATTTGTTTTATATTTCATTTGATAGGATAGCTACATAAAAGTTAGCTTACTTTGTTTTGGAAATATTTAAAAAGAATATTGGTTTGAGGAATACGAATGTAACCATATTACCTTGATCAGATAGTGAAAAATAATGTTTATAAAATATTTAAATTCTATTATGGGCCAAAAATTTTATGTTTTTCACAAAAATTAATTAACTTTATTTAAAATTTTATTTATAAGTGTGTATATGACAGTTTGGGGGTGAAGTACATGAAAAGTGGCCATTGTTACTGTACCACAAATACATTATTATTGACTTATGTTTTACACATCATTAAAAATTAAATTCAATTTGTTTACTAGCTCAAACAAACCTAAGAAGGTTCTCCAGAAGTTATATTATGCATTACAGATATTCTTCACACAGTCACCGACTTCAGGTATATATTATCGGATCGAGTGATACTTTGACGCGCCTAAACCCTGATCACAGCTCCAAGGAAATGTAGTGAGTCACTCTCGCAACATGCTCAAATCCTGGTTGATGCTGCCTGTTAAATATGTCACTTTCACATTGAAAGTTGTGTTTAAATTGCTCCTTTTTTTTCAGATGATGAATGGCGTACACACAGTTTATTCGTTCATATGTTGGGAATAAACTTCTCCGTCCTCCGACACAAAACCAAACACAGCCAACCACAGCAGACGGTACCAAACCACCCAGCTCAAACTTACAGAACATTAAATCTCACAATGGCCACCCAACGCTAGTCACGCTTCTTTCTCCACTTAAATATACCTGGCGGCCATCCAAAACATTAAGTCAACTCAATAAATGTTATCAAAACCTAAGCTAAGTACATTCCTTATAAATAAATACAAAATATGTGCTCATTAACTATGTCTCGTATAAAATTATTTTCTCCATAAGCTAACAACTCTTTAAATTATAAAATAAAATATATTGGATACGGTATGTCTTTTTATTGGTCCACGCCGACCCACACAAAACTTAGCACTGTCTCTGTGTTGGAATGGTGTGTTAATAAATAAGACTTGTCAAGGAACACACATATATTTCCAGGAACGCATGCAGCTCGTACACCACTTTACATGCAACTCACTCTGTCACACACTCTAGTTGCAGAAGTGTATGTGCACTCCGGTGAAAAGTAAAAGCAATGAGAACAGTCACAATCTAATTTTAGCTCTTCCAGAAATTAGGTAAGCATCTGGCCGCTACATTGAAATTGGTCAACAATACACCCAGCCTTAATGCAAACACTGAGATTCAAGCATAATTAAAGGAAACAAAACAAACTCAACCAAAGAAAACTGAATAAAATAATATGTGAAATAATTGAAAACTTACACAGGCAACTGCCAGACATCGTCTTTCCAAAATTATGTCAACATTACCTGAAAATAACTAAATGATAAATAATTACAATTTAAATTAATGCAGAAAAGAAAATAAACACAATAACAATTTATTATTATTTTAAAGGAAATAATTAAGGCCTAAGTCAGTAAGTGGACTGCCTAACAATACTGATAATAGGATTGAGGAATTTTGGCTTTTCGGCATTCGGATTGCAGGTAGTTTCCATGGCCTATTTTAAAAATCTGTAGTAAAAAAAGAGAGATTTTATTCACACACGTTTCTAGACAACAAGTGTGGTGCTACACTTAATACACATCTGCCTCTAATCTCCCTGGGCTTCGCTTATTGGTTCGCTCGGCTAGCCTGCTCAGTTCAGCGGTAGATACACAATTCTTTTCCCTTCGTCGTGAGCTCGAGACGGCAAGAAACGGGAAACTTACCAAATATTCATGCAGCCATGCTGGCACAAGGATAACTGCACTAAATAAGTAGCAAAATCAGACTTTGGAGGCATGATGTTTACTTAACCAT
>PNEQ01102320.1:0-56520 GCA_003012365.1 Medauroidea extradentata | reverse complement strand
AAGCTGCTGTTTTCTGCCATCCGTATTATTTTGAGAGTGCAAGTCTTTGGAATAGATTCTTTGTAGATTGAAGTTATACTGAACATTATATCAGTATACGGTAAAAACTTTGTTAAATTTTTAGTATTTAAATAGTTTAAGTAATATTGCATAATGAAATGTTCAAAATAAATGTTCACAGTCAATTTTAATAACTACAGATCCTATAAGCTGCATTATTAAAACGTACCTAATTTTTCATAAGGAATAACCCCTGAATTTTATCCCTGTTAAGGAAACCAAAATTATATAATTACATACGATGTAACGATTAAATTATCCTTTGCGTCTGTTAGTCTAAACATTACCAAAGTACAAATACTACGTAATTTCATAGTTAAAAGGGCCTGCATTTTAGCATTTAAGGAATTACAATTTTTAACTGAAGCTATTCGAGTGGTTTTTCAATAAAATTAAATGCGAGATATTTGGATTTTGAAAACGGAACCAATGTAATGCTTTTATTTTGCAAGGAGCAAGAAACTAACCGCTATGATTTCGCAAGGGCTTAGTGCTCCAAAGAATGTTGTTTTAGTACAATGATGATTGCAGTACGCATAACCTAGTTGTTTTTCACATAGCATGTGTTTCATAAATTTCAGTATTTATTTGATGTCTTAAGAGTATGTTAATATACATGGTTCTGATTCAGTACTAGATAACGTTGTGCAGCTTCAAATTAGAAGATCTTAATAACTTTCCTGATATTTAAAACGTTATTCAAACAAACGTCCTAAATTTTAAGCGAATTCTCATTTGTATGCTCGTTGCATCAAGTTCTTAAATTTAAGAAATGTTATTACAAAATGCATGTTTTATAAAGACTATGTTCAATTAAAGTCGTGGTTGGAATTCCTGTAATATATTTATAACTACAATCATTCATTCTTTCACTGTGCTAAGTTATCCAGATTCACTTCATCGTTTTCGTAGAGATGTTGAACACCCTTAGCCACTTCGTTACGAACCATGCAGTGCGAAGCATTGCTGGTTCTAACGTCCAAAATGGAACTCTAAACAGGCCACTCGGCCAGGAATTAATAATATTCAACACGTAGTTGCTACAAGCGTCAAGGATAACCTCCCCACTCCGACAGCGACACGAATTGCCACACAGGACAAAATACAGGACCGTAGCCAGGTGGGGTCCAAGTCGGGCTACGCCCGACCTGGGTTAATTTTTGCGTGATATATCATAGTGAGATAGACCTATACACTTCTGCAGAAATAGCTGATACACAGGCAAACTATGCCCTCGTGGGCAATGGTTCGCCCGAGCTGAAATAATTTTCTAGCTACGGGTCTGGCACAATATAGGGGTGTGTCCTTGTCCGTCTGCAAGCAAACGCCACCTGGGACACATCACCTTCAAGATGCACTACGACGTCCACCTACGACGTTGCCGTTCGTCGTGTCCGATCTAGCACATCAACCTCGACAACATTAAAGGTGGGACTGTTGTTGTAACTAATTAAGCGGCTCATAAATAATCTTTTAAACCTAACTGTTTAACTTAAATATCTATTCAAGCCTCCCTCCGCGAATAACCTTCTTAAATGTAAATGTAATTGTATAAATGTATTATAAACTAAAATATAGTTCAAAAACCTAATTGTGCGCATTTCAATAGTATTTATAACAGGAATAATTTTTGTACTTTACGCGAACAACCTCAAATAATTTTATTCGTCAATCGTAACAACTTTCATTACATTCAGTGTAGGTCTAATGGGGATGAGAACTTTTCTTTTCAATAATAAAGTGTACCGTACGTTGAACATTGCATTTTGGAATAAACAATAAATGTTAATGTCAAATCGGAAAAATTACAACAAACTAGGTGTTTAATTTTACGATATTGTAATAACGCGTGTAAGCGTGATTATTGTGCAAGGAAATTATTTTTATGGCATTTGTGTAAAGCAAATGACACAGAATAACTTAAACAATTTGAAATACATTCCCTTACTTTGATTCTGAACATGTTATGAGGTACATTCAATTCAGTTTCATAATACTAATTTTACATCTGAAAATTTGATCAGTCCAAATTCATCCAAACAGTTATGTTTGGTCTTACATTGCTATCGACTGGAATTTTTAATATAGATATTTTTGTAACAGTGAAGTAAGGATTAATTATCAAAGCACATTACTAGAGTGGAATGTGAGATAATTTTTTTTGTCAGCGATTAAAATTGAGGTCTTTAAGCGCTGGTGAGGGATGACATGATGTTACTGGAGTAGAACATTACTACAGTGAGCACAGGCACTTTTGGTAAATAATAAACAAGCAACATTTAATGTACAATCTGCAGCTGGTTACACGTTTATTTCCACATAGCTTCGGTACTCTGACACGTGATTTCTGGCTACGATTGGCATACACACGTATTGTTATGTTGGTATAGCATAACATGAGTTCTTGAATAAAGAGCCTTAGAACAAACCATACGCCAATAACTACTAATCCATGTCGGTAACACAGTTACCTACTTCGTCCATAATGTACTCCATTTTTACAAGTTAAGAAGTGCTACAAAAATGTTCCAGCTTGATAAATTACAAAATATTAGCAATGACTACCTCTACAGCATTTCACCGGCGAGAAATGTACGAAAACTCCATAAAACACATCTGCGTAAACTGAACACACGCTGCAATAAACAAATGAAATTGTTTCCTTTCTGTACATTTAACCACATAAATTGCTAAGATTGGTAACGTAAAAATATTCTTACTATTCCAGTACTTCATTACACAAGCAGAGGTATATAAGGCTTAGTATTTTTCTTTAGCATATACTTTTCCTTAAATATATTTGGATCATTTGCCGTTATTACATTGAAGAGCAGTACTGCAAGTCGAAAAATTATTTTTACAGGTCGTGTTGACTTCAAACATTGGTTTCTATGAGCCAATGTAATCGTACTGTGCATTAAAATATCTTCTCTTAGAGAATTGCAACAGCTGATCAATTTAACACATTTAATATATATTTAACTGATTTAGCTTACGTATAAATAATAGTACTGATAAAATAGTCGTGTGATATAGAAATGTCCGTGTATTTATTGGTGCATAAAATTACCGTACTTTTTAACATTTTAATCATCTTATGCTAATATTTAAGGACTTTTTAAGAAACAAAAAAAATAGTACGTCGAAAAATTGAAAACAAATTAATACCTTTATTTAGATTAACCATTCACTCTAACCACTTTGCTGCAAATACTTGCAGGCTATACTAAGGTTAATTCTACTACAGGTTAGGAAGCTGAAGGGTTTTCTTATGGGCGAGTTTGACAAGGGACAAGCCCTGTCACCAATTGTACTCTTATCGCTAAGGGGGCTAGAAAATGCGAGGCAATATTAAAATTTAATTTATCTAGGATATTTAAAATTAAAAATCTTTAAGTCTCATTTTTCTGATAGTTAAAAGATTACTTATTTTTTCATTTTAAACATTATTTGCAAAATAATCTACTCGCATTTTTAAACTATTCAAACATTTTAAATTATTCAAACCAATCTTTGATTGGTCAGTGTAATCCCTTACCGATTGCAGCGAACCTAGCGGACGAATTCGTCCACTGTCAAACTAATAACATTGAGCTATTTTCCTAACCAGTAGTGGTATTCGTCTTAGCTATACTTAGTTTGCAAATAAATTAAACTATCATTAGCATATTTCTTCAAATGTGACATTGGTTTCAGATGTAATTCACTTCGCAAAATATAATTCATATAGGATACATTCATATTTATTTAAAATGTTACAGTTTTCTGTGAAGGTGATAGTCGCAGAAGGAAAAAAAGAAGTTTAAATAATATATCATATGTATCTTTAATTCAAATATTACAATTTCCCCTGTGTTCGTAATAATCGGCGCAAAATACAACACATGATAAATAATTGTACAACTATTGTAAAAAAAGTATTAAGCATAACGCCCTAATTTACGGAATAGAACAGCTATTCCACTTTCCACCATCTCAGAGCTATAGCTATTCATTTCCCTTACAATTGCAACGATGACCTGTCTTACACTGTTACATATATATGTGTTCAAAATAATAGGCTGTGCCCAATAAACAATATACATGTGTAACCGCAGACCATTTATTTTTCAACAATTAATTCATTTAACTTTTTTTTTACCCGAAAAACATGTAAAGTATAGCCTAGTAGTAGCAGCAGCGTATGTTCTGTTACGTTGCTGTACTGCAGTGGTAATCGAAGCCCCGAACTTGCTCAAACAACGAACGCCACCATAACGACATATAGAAAACGCTTTTCCTTCACATGACACTTTCTGCCAGACGATCGAAAAAATTCGATATCGCCATGAATCAATGACTTCGTATTTGAATTTATTTACAATTGGAGTGAATGCAAATATGTAGAATTGTAGACATACACCACTAAAGGGCAGTTTCGTTTCTGAAATCCACAAGTGAAATAATGGAGAACAATAAACGAAGGCAACGAAAACAATTGTGGTGTCCTCAGTTTTTCATATTGCTTTTAACGTGCTCATTCAATTCGGATATAAGTTTTTGTTGTTGCCTTTTTTAATTTTTTTAATTGACATAATTCGTTATGGATTTTTTTTTTTTGTTCACACAGGTCTATGTGGCAGACTAGCTTTGTTTTTTTTATTTCTTTTATTGTCTTCCTCTATCTCGCGGATTTCTGGGACGAAATTGCGCTGCAATGGCGTATGTCCGTAATTGTATACAATTTCGTCTCGATGACTGTAACGACAATCTAAAAAAATAAAAACCCAGGTATTGAGATGAATTTGTTCCCGCGACATGTACAAATGCGTGCTTAAAAGCTCCTACAAGTGTATGTATAGGCATTTTGAAACTGAAATACAAAATGCTGTCATTATGCCCCAGAGAGGCTTCCCGAGACATGACTTTGGCTCATCCTACGAGCGAATCTTAACTTTCTAGTTCTTTCATTATTGTTAAACGTGAGACCAACAATGTACCGTTTACCTCACAATGAATTGCCGGGCATTAATGATTGATTCTAGAATTTATATTTACAGACACCAATTTGGAATGAAAAATCTCACATAATGAGATACACCTATACGATAAACTTATTGAGTTCCATATCGTAGCTGATGTTTATTTCCAAATACTTACTACACTCCAATTCACTCTACATCAGAATAAGTTAATATTCACAAATTTTCCGTTTATTCAGACTGTGGAAATAACACTCGGCAAGTTAGGGAAATCACTGCTAATTTTTGAAAAATAGATCATAACATAACAGCGAAAATTTTAAATTCATAAAAAAAATTGACACGGACAGCCCTTACAGTCCTCAAAATAATTGACTGTCGTGCTTGTTTAGAAACCCTGACACTAGTTAGTAGAAAAATGTCTATAAATTATATAAAAATATCTAGTTCACTATAGATAATTAGGAACGCCCTAATCTGAAATGCAGTGAAACTATGCAAACACCTTATAAAATT
Source organism: Medauroidea extradentata (assembly GCA_003012365.1). Classification (NCBI taxonomy): domain Eukaryota; kingdom Metazoa; phylum Arthropoda; class Insecta; order Phasmatodea; family Phasmatidae; genus Medauroidea; species Medauroidea extradentata. The sequence continues at coordinate 50,983 of PNEQ01102320.1, read as the reverse complement.
CAACACTTTTCTTTGTTGAACACTGTAATTTTCAAAAGTTTATAGTTATATAAGTTATGTGTGTAAACGTATTAGGTAAGATATTTAGCCGAGCATGTTAAAAGATAAAAATTGATCACAAATTCAATAAACAATACTGTATTACTGGTACAGCACATAACAGTTATGCCAGGGGGAAATACTAGAAACTAGATGCACTAAGCGAACTCTTGTTCCTTTTGATACTCGCTGCTATAAAATACAGTGTTAAATGTAAAATTTCATGTGAAGAAAATATTTAATAGTATGTGTTGCAAAAAAATCTCTAACTAACCCATCAATTCCGTTTTGCACAACCATGTTTAAATGTTCACTTAACATTACATTTGCATATTGTTCATACACTGCAAACCAAATCAGCTTTTGCTCACATAATTATTAGAGCTATTAGTTGTAACACAATTATATTTCATTGTTAAATTTTGCAAGAACTATTTGTAAGGTTTATTCATCATGTCGGAGTAGTTGGCACTTCTTAGCTCGGAGCCTAGAATAGTCTGTACCTTTCGTTCTTCCCCTTTTTATGTTCTCACATCTTCATTTTCGTCGCTTGGTAATGATGTCAAAAAAATTAATGTTCTGGGTTCGGTCGTTAATGAAGAATGAACAGTAAAATACGTACTTCCTAACGTCTTTGATATTTGTCATGGCGATTTTTTTATTGTGTTACTTAAAAAATTCCAGCTGTCGCAGCGGTGTCTTGTCGTTGTAAATATGTTATTATAATTCCCAAAATAGACATCACTAAGTATATGCACACTTCTGCAAGCTGAAATTCCCAGCACTAAATGTATACATACATAATGAAATTTAATATTATAGAAGGTCTATCGTGACTGAGTGCGTATTTTAATTTTCCAACACTGTAGTACGTCAACAAAACGTAACAAATTTAGTGAATTTTTTTTTTCTATTGCAGGAAAATAAAGTTTGATTATTAAATGTACACATTAAATATGGATATTTTTCAGTTATCAGTTATGCCTCAATTGTATCCGTCGCCGAGACTTGGCTATGACGAAAAAAGTTGAATATAACACGCGCTAGTTTTCAATATGTTAACTACACCAACTGTATCCACAACACCGCGTCTAACAAAAAAAAAAAAAACACCGCGAAATCCAGTACACCGCATCTACCAAAAAACCCGCGCGAAAATTCAAGTATCAAGCGAGCCACCGTACCTCACAAAACCCCCCGCGTTGTTGCAGCGAGCTCCGCGAGGGGCGCCACCTTACTGGTAGCTTATCGCGGTATCTCGACGTCTCTCAGCGGATCCTCGCCACGTCGTCGACGGGAATTTGCACATGTTACTTCAGTTACCTGCAACGAAGAGTAGACTGCTTGCATTGCTATAAACTTGGTGTCTGTGTAATCAGGAAGAATAGCGCTATTTTTTAAAACCGTTATATTTGACATTCACCTAACGGTTTTAGTTTTTTAGACAATCCAAGTTGCTGCTAATTTTCGATATAAAATTTGCTGAAAGGTTTTTTTTCCTTTCGAGAATGTCTGCTGGCAGCTTCACAAAATTTCTTTGGCATGTTAGAAGCACTTCAGGTAATTAAAAAAATTTTCGTTCATAAATGACGAATACTTTTACTGTTTTGCTTGCTTTAACTTCATAACGATACAGTATATAAAAAAGCAATAAAAACCTATTTTAATGTATCGGTGCTGGTTTAAAATCATTACATTACACATGATTTAAGTACAAAAGTTGCTAAATATGGAATTTAACAACTTTCTTTCTTGAACAGCCTTAATGTTAACTTCCGTATAAATTTTCTTCTCTAATGCTATACTTGTTATTTTGGATTGTCTGCTTTGAGAGGTTTACAAGTAATATATTCCTTCCCCCTCCTGGGTATTTGAGAGTTATTTTCTCATAATAAACACTCAGATAATTATTTTTCGTATTTGCATAAGCATATTTCTGAAGCCAAAAATATCTCAATATCTAAACTGGTTGGGTAGATATCATTGGGTGAATGAATACAAATTTTACGCATTTTCACCTTTTTAATCGAACTTGGCAAAATCTTACGATTACGTGTTAAAATTTTGTAAAATTGAGATAAAAATCACGACGACAGTCAATTGAGTCGAATTGTTATCAACGATAAAAATAAATTTTCCTTCACAGCTTTAAGAGTTCGGATTTAGAAAAGTTCTGAAATCTGTTTACTTGGATTTATGTATTCATCATAAAACAAAAACAAAAAGCAAGTCTAAATCTTGATGGGTTCTATAGCATTCATGGATTAATCTAAAACACTTTACATGTATCTTCATCCCGTTAGGGTTCAAATTTCGAGAAAATAAAAATGTTGTATAGTTGTCATTGGAAACCATGACGATAGCCGTTGATTTAAAAAAAAACATTAAAAGATGATTAATTGAAAACAGCTTTCATCGCGTTTCATAACTTTTCACCTTCACCTCCAAGTATTTAAGCAAAATTCACGCCATTATCTAAAAATTCAGTGAGCTAGATATATATCGATCACGAATCGAAAACATATTTTGCCTTTTTCTTTACATCTATGGTGTCTAGTTTGGAAAATATCTTGATGTGTATTTTCGTTCTTTACGTATTAATCATTCTGAAGCAAACACCATTTCGATATCTCGACTTGTTCCATAGTTATGGAAGAATAATCGACAACATATTTCACTTATTTTCACCACCTTAATTATAGGGTTTCGAAACGTCTTGAAGTCCTAGGTTATATATTTGTAGACGTATTTAACTGACGTATAAATAACGACGATTGTCCATTGGGTTCCAGCTGTACAGACGATTAATAAGAAAACATTTCCCCTCTTTTCCCTCTTTGGGAGTCGAATTTTGAAAAATCGGAAAACTCCGTTTTGGGTATTCACATCATCATTATTTTGAAGTAAGAAGCAACTCTGTATCTCTAATGTTCGATATATGTAGTTAATTAATTGAAAACACATTTAAATATAAATTTAACTAAATAGTTCTGTATGTCATACCACAACAATTGGCGCTGCTTACAGCTTAAATTTAAATGCATGGAATATCAGTATCAGTTCACATTATTTCAGAAATTGTAACAAGTTTTCAGATTACGTAAACTTATTTCCTCGCATTTGTATGTCACCAATGTTTAAAAACAGCTAGGCTATACATTTTTTAAATGTGACAATTGTTTTGATCGGTTCACTTGATTCGCCAAATTTGCTTTGTAATTGTTAAATGCAAGGAAAACCTTATTATACGACTTACATGCATTTAAATTAAAAATAATGTTTGTACTGGATACTACAGTTAGTTGAGTTTATACCGGGTGGCCTTATTTTCCTTATTTTCAATACATAGGATATTTCCTCACATCATACACCACAATAGGTCGAAATGCATGTAAAATATTTCACGGGTGAGCAATCTCCTTTACCAGGCTGTCAAAAAAATGTGTAGAAACACACATACACACTCATATATATATATATATATATATATATATATATATATATATATATATATATATACATACATACATACATACATATACTCTCCCCGTCCGTTTGAATTGAATCTATCACAAACGCCTTTTCAGAACTAATTCTAATTAAGGTAATATTTAGTTATGTACCTATAACCTTTAAATGTATTTAAATGTTTTTGTCTCTTTATGTTAATGTTATACAAACAATCAAGTTATTAGTATTTTATTTTTATGAATTTAAGATGGAGGTATTTCTTTATTATTTTCCTCTGTGATAAAGCAATTCCTGTAGGCCGTATTGATTCTAGTAATTTGATTTGTTTTATTTAAAACCAATTTGTTTGATTAAATTTTCTAGTGCTCCTATGCAGTCATGCGGAACTTGGGAAATTTATTTCAAAATAGTGCCACATACACTGCATAAAATCTTATGTTACTCATACGAGTTCTTAAATGGCAAACAAATTATTCCGTTTAGTAAGGAACTCTTTTCAAACAATGTAGTCATGAGAATAGGCAAGGGCCTGTAAATAAGTGTAGCGTCCTGCGTCATGTATTGTTGGCCGATAGTTATATAGCACGGTCTAGTTGTTTACAGACGAATCACAGACGTCCAGTAGTAGTGCACACGGTCTGTCATTGGCCCAGTCAAATAGGGACTCAATAGTAACGAAATTAAAGTATTAGAAATGAATACATTACATTGAAACCTAACAGTCAACTTTTCCCGCGATGAATAACCTTCTCTAATTATGGCCGTTTCATGACAAATTCTGAAAAACACATATCGGATTTTATGCGAATTAGTACAAAATTAGGATGTTTTACGGGATTGATCTGAAATATTTTGCTGTAAAGTGCGCTGTTTTAGATTTTTTTCATTATTTAATATTTTTCCGGGGACGAATTCCGGAAAAAGAAGAAGAAGTTGTAAGCGGATTTTCGTGAATTTTGGATATGTTATGGTAAATGTTATGCTATTTAATTTTTCTCTCTTCACATTTTCTCGTAAGATGCGCCGCTTCGACTTATTAATTTTTTCCGCATTTTTTCGGGACAAATTCCGGAAAAAAAGTAAATACCGGAAGGTGGATTTCGGTGGATTTTGGATATGTTATTCTACGAATTTTTCTGTAAATTTTGACGTAAGAAACCTTTTCTTGCAATTTGTCCATAAATCGACCCCTTTCTCTCGTATCTTTCTTGGACTAGAAACCGACCCCTCTGGCGAACGGTACCCGAGGGAGGGTGGTGTGATGTCACAAGATCAGTCCGCGCGGTCTTGCCTGTGCCTGGCGAATGGAGCGTAGAGCAAAATAGTACGGTCCGTTTGTCATGTCTTTGTCTTTTTCGTCATCGCGATTCGGCCCGGCTCTATATATTAACAAGTTAGTACATATTAAGTTTTCTCAGAAATTATTATTTTTTACATATTAAGAGCTATGAACTGACTGTTAATATAGCCTACTGTGTTTGCCTAGCAGTAATTAGTAAAAATTTTTATTCTGATTCTTGCTGTAATGGCTGCAAAATTAGTATGCAAAGTTCGTTTAAAGTGTCAAAATATATATAAATTTTTTTTCTAAAAAAATTATTTCTCTCCAGTACTTGTAACTTATGTCTACTACAAAATAAATAATTTCAAGTTCATTTTAACATTATTTATTTAGGGAATAATCCCCCTTAAGGACTCGCGAATATACCAGAAGGAAACAGGTTCCAATTTTAAATTTACAGTGAGTCATTTCCCACCACCAGTAGCCCTAAATTCAGTAGCCCTAAAGTCACTAGCCCTAAAATAATTTTAGGGCTAGTGACGTGTATCCCGCGTACCTAAATAAATAACATGGTTTTAAATTGTTTTATTTATTCCAGGAATAGGCCTCATGCAAAGGAAAACTATTTGACCTATAAGTGATGGTTCTACAGCAGATGACTCGATTTAGATTTTTGGACATACTTCATTGCGATGTAGATGTCTGTCAAATAAAACCTAAGAAAATAGAAAACACGAATAAGCAGAGTATGCTTCAGTCAACAGGGTACCTACAGAACATAAAATTCTATAAATTGAATCGGGTCAAGTAAACCAAGGACAGCTAAATGAGAAAATAATAAAAAGCCCAGACACCACCATGGCAGACAACCCAAGTTTGAGGACTGCTTTGACAAAGGGACAAACATATAAAATAAGACCACAATATAAAATAGAATACGACACAACGATGAGACGAAGCAAAACACAGTAGCTTTTCAGACAGAATAATTACTTTTAGGGACTTAGAATCTGTTCCCGTCATCAGGCAGAGACATGCAGGGACCGTGAACACGAAAGCGACTGATGAGGAAGCTGGAAAACCAGGGGGGTGTGTGTCTATATATATATATATATATATATATATATATATATATATATATATATATATATATATGTATGTATGTATTGTCGGACACTGTATGTCTCTGACTGATGACTGGAACAGATTCCAGTTCCCTAAACGTCCGTCTTCTAACGCCTTAACTGTGACATGAATTATTAAATTGAATTAAATTAAAAACTATTGTGTTTTGTTTCGTCTAATCGTTATGTCATATTTTATTTTGTGGTTTATATACGTAATCTGTTTGTTCCTTTGCCAAAGCAGGCCTCAATCCTAGTTGTCTGCCTAGGTGGTGTCTATTTTTTTCTTTTCTTTTTTTGAATTTCTTTGGTTTATTTGATCAGATTTCATTTACAGATTTTATGTTTTGAATGTAGCCTGTTGACTATATATCACTCTGTTTACGTATGCTTTTCTATTCTCTTAAATTTTCTTTGACAGACATCTGCATCACAATGAAATACGTCCAAAAAACGAAATCCAGTCATGAACTCCCACTACACAACTTTTCAAGGATCTTACTAATGTAGCTATCTGATTTTTTGTATTCTTTGAGCATACATACAGGAAATTATGGGACATTTGTGTTTAGGTATAACTCACATAGTAGCCATATGTTTGCTTTCGGTTCGTCCCATTATCTTCTTCGAAACTGTGAAAAAATTTTAAGGCAAAATAATTGTTAAGTGCACAGTTTAAAACTAAAATTTTTTATGTAAATTTGCATTGCCTGTGTTACTGAAAGGATAACATTCCTCTAAAATGTAAAAGAAATCTAAGGCCAGAAAACACAGTAGTGATTTAAGCAATACTTGAAACTTCTACTACTTGCATTCATGATCAAATACTTCTTTTAATGAATATTTCCAGAAATAAGTATTGATTCTTGTGACGGCTACATTAAGTAGGTATACTTCAATTAAGTACACATTAATATGTATCCACAGTCACTTTTGTTCATAAATATCCATGAATCAAATAAGCATTGCTAATTCACATACATAAGTAGTAATACATAAAGTCTACTCGCTTGGTGACTTAAGTATTGATTTTGTGTGTAAGGAATAGGTTATGTAAGGGATTCCTTCTGTCGCATTTATATTTTTTCCACAGTAATTTAGAGATATTTAAAGAAAAAACGAAAAAAGACTAAAATGTACATGGAACAAAACAGAAAAATACAAATTAAAAAACCTAGCTATGAAAACATAAACTCATTTCTTAAGGGTGCGGTTCGCCTCAGTTTTCAATGTCTTTTTTTATTTTTATATTTGCACCAGATATTAATTTTCTTATTTTAGATATAAATTGTGACTAAATGTCCCTCTTAGGAAATTGGCGTATCTCTCATAGTTTTCGCGTAATGAGTCGTAAATGTCAAAATTTGCGCTTCACGGTTTTATGCACGCCACTAAAACAAACTGACATACCAAACCGAAAAAAATCACAGTGTATAACAATGTTGTAGGCTGTTAAGTGACACTTACAAAAATAAAGATAAAATATTTTTCTATTTAACAAAAAAATTCTGAATTTTGAAATGAAAATTTAAAAAATTAATATTTTTTTAAATACAAAAATTTATTTATTTTCGTTTTTATATATATGTATCTCAAATCAAAGACTATAACATGATTATACACTGTGAATTTTTTCGGTTTGGTATGTCGGTTTAAGTGGCGTACATAAAACCGTAAAGTGCAAATTTTGACGTTTACGACTCATTATGCGAAAACTATGAGAGATACAACAATTTTCTAAGAGGAAGATTTAATCACAATTGATGTATAAAATAAGACAAAAATATCTGGTACAAATATAAAAATAAAAAAAAAAGACGCTGAAAACTGAGGTGAACCACGTCCTTAAACCATTTCTCAAATTCTTACATTGTGTTTTTGTGACTGAAACAATTTTGAATGACAGTTATTTATTTCACTGGGAATGATGGTTTATTTGTAAATTAAGCTTTAAAAAGAACTCAACGTTACGTTCTTTGTTTTCATGCAAGATAACAAAACCTTCAACATTTTCAACATTAAGGTTCTATCATTTGGTGGTAAAATTGTTCCCAGCTGTTGAGAACATATTCTCACTTGATGCTTCAGCTGCTGGAATACGAAGATAGCACCTTGAGAAATTGCTCGAAGATGGAAAATGTGTCCCATTCTCTTTCCACCACTGCAGTGGATCATGACTTCTCTGTCTCAGAAGCATAAAAGTGGCTCTCTGTTTCGAGAGTAATAAAGTGTTTGTTTGTCTCGGGAGCATAAAGGTGGTTCTCTGTCTTGGGGTGTATAAAATTGTTTCTTTATCTCGGGAGGATAAAAGTGGTGTTTGTCTCGAGAGCATACAGAAATTTTGTAAATTTTTAATTTTTTCCCTTTTTAATTTTTACTCGAAAAAACTATTCTCGCCCGAGATTTCTGGTGGATTAGTCCTCCGGGAAGTTTCCCGGATGTCGGGATAACCCACACCTTACTTTATAGTGAATCTGTAAAAAAAATCACCAAATGTTAAATTAAACTATATAACTGCTGTAAATAAAAAAAATAGTAAAGCTACGTCATGTTGGTACTGACAATATAGCGATACTTATTTCGTTATTTCATCAAGTACATACAGTATAAGCAGTGCTTATGTAAACTTCGTGAAGTAGAGGATTATTAATGCATTGCTGAAATTATAAATGCTAAAAAAAGCATTAATTCATGAAGTACTACAGCTAAACAAACCATTGACTATTAATTCCCCCCTAAAATAGTAATTTTGTAGAATATTTAACTCTATTTACTGATTGTAAGGTGGGTAATATTGCAGTCATAGTGCGTTGTTGAAAATGACGATATGGTATTCGTTGATTGTACTAACGATAATATTCCAGGAATGTTATCCTCCAATATCGCGCTCTATTTTGGAGTAAAGTGTTTTGCGACTTCTGTGCATGTTCTCAAGTTGAACTGGAAAATCTTCCTTCACTGCTGTCAAAATGCATGTCATGTTTGCTTTGTTTGCCGGTTTTTATACAAATGTATGTTTGCATGGAATAAAATTGTACGGACCACAAAAATTATTTCATTTGAAGTCCTGTAGGCATTGTAAAATTCGAAAGATTGTATGAATACAATAATTTGCAGATGTTTTGCCAATAACAAGATTTTACAGCCATTTAATCACGGAACCCTATTCTGTGTCACTGCACAGTTGACGTATACCTTGCCACTAATATTCACCCCACAAAAATATACATGCACACCATTCTGAAATTTTATAACCTTTATAGCTGTAACTACATAACTTACTGTATGGTTTTCTTCATTGTTAAGAGGTTATTAGATGCCAGGATTGTGGCCTTCCGTGTATGTTCTGTTATGGTTATAACATTAACAGTAAACAGTATAAGGGTCAGACGTCACAGTGAACCAAGTACATTTTCTTCAGTGTTCGAAAAATTAGTTTTAATTTAGACATGAGCACTGGATATTAGCACAGATTTACGTTACGTAATTTAGTACGATCATTGGCCGTGTTTATTTGGTCATATACACTTTTAATTTAGATAAAATAAAATATTCATGTTTCCGGAAGGAAAAATGGACATAGTTCACTTTGGCATTAAACAATCCAGTTTGTGTGAACTGTGCAAAATTTCCTGAGATTCAAGGGTGTTTATGTGAGAAATAATCATAACTTTACAGTTGTTTGAAATTGTGCTACCTTTTGGGAGAAATTTTCCTCATAAATGAATTTAACTCAGCCAGTTTTCCCAAAATGCCATTTCAAAATTTTCGTGTTTTTTTTATTTATGAACACCGCAACAACCAATAAATATAATCAGATGAAAAAATTCACATTGTAATTACATGTCACGGGCTACGGTTGAAGTAGGAGGCCAACATGAAACACATTACAAATATGTTGTATTTAAACATTTGTTAAATGTAGCATAAATATCCAATTTCAGAAATATTTTTAAATTCCCTTATTTTAATGTATTATTATGTAGTTCAGGTCGTATCACGTGATACGTAGCTTCAATGTGAATTATTTCATTTGTTTATGTTTACTGGTTTTCGCTGTGTGCACAGAGTTGAGTTGTAAATTTTACTGTGGAAAAACTGGCTGACCTATTTTTTGTAAAAGGAAAATTAACTCCAAGCAACGTCTACAAAACTAATATTATAAAATATAAAAATATAATTTTTTTCCCACTCTAACGGCCTTAAAGGAAACGAGACAATGTTAGCAATGCACTAGACATTTAAATGAGATGCATTAAATACCAATAAGATAGGGCGAATAGTTTGTGACAAGTGAAGGTTTGTAGTAGAGAATAAACCGACAGGTCCAGCCTGTAGTTGCCGTAAGAACTGTAAGGTTGGCATCAGTGAGAGAAACAAAACATCTTAATAATTGTTTATAGCCGACGTCCCAAAAAGGAACATGCACGTTGGTAGACATCGCTTGCTGTCAGAAAATTCCAAGCAAATCATACAATTAATTAAGTACTTTGCAATGCTAGTATCTACATGAGTTAACGTTGATTGTAAGGCTTGTGTAAGTTTCAAGGCTATCTCAAATAAGGCTGTTTAACGTATAAACAAGCTTCATGAAAGCAATCAGCCATCTAGTGACTTGAGAGGACAACACCAAAACCGTGGAAATACTCTGCAACCCCCACCGCCACCCACCAGTCATTATAGATGGACAAATATCCTAATTTACCATACTTATTTCCCTGTCACATACATGGAATCAAGTTTATATGTTCGAAAATTCAGTATATCTTCCTTGGGCGCTATCCTACACTGATTAGTGTGGAAAAATATTAATATCATTTAAAGCACTTCAAAGGTAACGCTGGTTTTGTAAGAAGTTTTGCGCACTTCAGCATTGCGTTTCAGTTCTACATGCACCAAAATACCACCAACTCCTTCCTTTCAAGCAAGTCACCACCCCTACTATAAAGCATACCTCAACAGCTAATCTCACAGCACACATAAGTGATGGGGTCGTGAGAAGTTTTTCCTACTTATTTAAAATAAGCACGTGTTCTGTTAGGTTATTTTACAGCTAGATTCGGTAACCTTCCCTGAGCATAAATGTTATGATATAGTCGCTCGGGTTGCATCAAAGGATACGATAGTAAACGTACTCTCTCGTAATCTTACATGTGTTATTCACCCTACATTCATACATGTTGACGGTAGCAAGTATCCAGCCGGCCTTGTGATAAACATCTTTAAATACCGCCGAAATGTTTTGTAAAATGTATTTTACATACTGTTTTATATTTTAGCGGACAGTTATTTAACTTAATCCGCTGAGAAGTGATCATTAAATTTTGCAGAACTGAATGTGCAGCTATAGGTCTACGTTTCCTGTGCGTCGAGATAATATATGTATACTTAACATTGCCTACTAAGACTATTGAAACAGACTCTCGACAGTGACGATACTGCAGCAAAGTATTCATCTTTAGTTGCGATTTTCGACGACACGATAAGTTTGGTTTCATGAGGAAATCATTACTCACGATGCTGTATCTATATTGCTCAAGAACTGATAGTTTGAAAGTACACATCAAGATCTACGAGTGTATAAATTCTTCTCCTACCAAAAATCAGTTTGCTCTGTCATGTCTTCCTATACCTCAACAGGAAACTGCTCTTTTGCAAAATTTGCTTGAGTTGTCGCAGTCAATTATAGTTTTATATAGAACATCGTTGTATAAAAAATTCACAAGACAAGGGTCCTATGGACTGTACAAGTCAAATACAGCGTGCTACAAAGTCAGTTATCACGTTAACATGATGAACTTCAGTAAGGCTACCTGCAATAATAAAGAATCTTTAAAGACTGATGACGAAGGTGAATCGACGAAGAAAACTAAATGTGGTTATATATATTCAATTAAAGAATTAGATGGAGGTATTGGCAGGCCTTCCACAAGGAACATAACCTTGATGTACTGCTGCAAGAGAAAAAGAAGAAAATAGTGCCGAAGTTGACGCTGATGAACTTTATCCCAACTTTCTCTCAGAATCTCCCCATTTGAATTGAGTCAATGACTTGCGATATGAAGACAACGGAGTGAGTGAGAGAGAGTATTTGGTCAGCGCTCAACGTTGAGGTCTTTAGTACTAGTGGGGGTGACATGAGGTGAGTATGGAGCAGCGCCGGAATGAGGAGGTGGGGTAAACAGGAGATATCCGTGAAGACAATGGAAACCGACCAAGTTACTCGCTATACATTTTCCGACGACCTTAATTACTGGTGAAGAGAGTCAGACTACTAATAGTTATGCAATATTCATAAGATTATTCAATTTATGTATCCGGGATTATTCAAGAAATAAAGACAGAGGCTGCCTTGAACATACATAAATAAATTCTGAAGTAAATGCTGAAACGAATCCTAAATCTAATATTGAAATATGTCCTAAAATGTCTACAAAAATGAATCCGGAAAAATATTTCGAAATTATATCCTAAATTGGATTATGAAATGAATCCTGAAAGCAATCCTGGTATGAAAACTGACATGAGTACTGAAATGAATCCTGAAATGAAACATAAAACTAATCCTGAAACTAAGTTTAAAACGAATATTGAAATAATTCTGAAATGGATCCTGAAACAAAGTCTGAAACGGACCCGGAAATGAATCCTGAATCAAATTACGAAATAATATCGCGACATGAATCCTGAACTTTATCCCGAACAGAATCCTTAAAGGAACGTTGAAACGAATCCTGAAATGAACTCAAATGTTATTTAAGGAAACAAATCAAGAGTTTTTTTTAAAGACTATATTTGTAGTTTGGGTAGTGATACTGGGTACTTGTTCGGCGGTGTTAAAGACCATTTCGCCTATCTTTAACAGTCACGAAGACAAGAACTTCAGGGTTGTTGGTGATTTATTCGGTAGTGATGATGGGAACATAGATGTTTAGGTAGGCCCTTTGACGGTACTTAAAAAGAGTTAGGCGCCAATGTCCGCGAACATTTTTCGGCAGTTAGTATGTCTTCCTCGAGGATACTGACAACATTTGAAGCTGAGTCATTCATACCATAGGTGTCGTTTTTGCTACGATGACTTTGTATTTAAGCTAGCGTTGTTACTTTACGAAGCAGATTAGTGTAAATGTGCGTGTTTCTTATGTACATAAAAATATTCTTGGTAAAACATTACAAAGTTAAAACTGAGATAATTTTGAAGAGAATATTGTTTACATTTTCAAAGAGTCTTGTGTGTTTTTCCTACAATTAAAATGTAAATAAACTTTTGTTTAATTGTTTTGGTTTTTGGTTTTTCCAGTTTATTATTATATTTTTAATGTTATTCAAAGTATGGTAAATATTGTACTCAAGATAATATAAATTTGAGAATTTAAAAAATTAGTCATCTAAAATATTGTAATAGGTACTACAGTAATGAAATGCAGAGGGACGGTTAAGGAAGGCAGAGGACGGGGAAGGATATGGAGTTATTGAGTGAAGGGTCTCATGTGGCAAATTTTTCGAGGGGTCTCAAGAGTTACCGCAAAGGTTTTCGTACACTAAATTTAAAGATTATGCACAAAAAAAAACACATCAGTTCCTTGGTGGGAGTGATGTTGTTTTGGAGCTGTCCGCCATGTTTTTATAGTAGTGTACTTGTCGAGCACCGAAGAATAGACCTTTTGCATTTAAGTAATTTAAATCAAAACTGTATTACTAAACTGCTTTTAAAAATGTTTATCGGAAATCGATCACCAACTTCTAAGTTGGCGAGAGGGGAGGTAGGGTGTGAAGTCGTCAGGGCCTTTATGAAAATATTTTGCGTGCATTATAATTTACAAATTATATTTAATTAAATATTTTTTTGTATTTAAAAATTAATTATTTGTTTTAATTTACTAGAAGCGTATTCGGTATGGTTTAGCTAGCGAGTGGTCGGATGAGAGTATAGTCACTTATAAAAGGGGGGAGGGGACGTCTGTGTAAAAAAATCTAGTGTACGTGAGTATTGTAACTGATTTATTAAACTGCTTGTTTAAGATTTTAAAACAACTACTTGCATGATTTAATTGGAAATCAGTATGGTGTAGTTAAGATGGGAGTGAGAACTATACAATTACTACTATTTGTAAGCAAATTTTAATAAAATATTGAAGCCTAAATTATATAGAAAAATATTTAAAGTAAATACGATTCTAAATCAACATTAATAATTTGATAGATTTGTATTGGAGGAATAGACATACATAATGAAAACAACATAACATATGCATTTAACTACAATGTCAAAATACAAAAATTTTCAAGAAATTATTAATGTTATATGAAGTAAGTTATCGGGTTTAATTCAAATTTATAATATCAGTGGCCATTACATGAGAAGGAGTACCAATGCTGTAAACATTATTAGTATACACAATGAAGTATAATTTTACTATATATTTGGGTTTAAATATTTAAAAACTATGCTCTGATAAAAAATCAACAATGCTGACTGATTTTATTTTTAACAATTCCGCTCAGTACCTACCAATTATTATTGGTGTTTTTAAAATGTGTGATTTGCCCACATTGAGAAAACTTTGGCGTCATGACGATTTTATTGTGATGACGAGAAAAATACGTTTCTTTCTTTACGAAATTTTTGAATTTTTTTTGTTAACTTTTTTTTTCAGATAATTTTGCGTTTTCCGAAATTTTGGAATTTTCAAATTTATATTATTTTTTAGGAATTTATTTTTTTCAAAATTTTATCGGTGATCTTGAGGTCAAAGTCAAGGTCCCTTAAATCCAACATGGTAGCAGAGAGGAATGACGTGACAACATGGCAGGTGGCTCCACCTGGTAACATTACCAGAATCCCTCCACATAAGGAACATGAACCAAATACTCCCATCATTTAAAACCTATTCATAATGCACACACACACACACAAGTAAAATTGTTCGGTGTATGGTTATTGCAGTCACATGTACCAAATTAATACAATAACTTTAGAAGCATGAGTATAAACTAAAATGTGTACAGACATTACTTTAAAAATTCAGTTATGCATGTTGGCTCAGAATATTATGAAATATGCCTAGATTATGATTCAGTTGTTTCAGGTTTTTCAGATGGTATTAATTTAAATTTCGACGAAATACAGCTCATACTCACAGGTAATTCATTCTCTGCAAAGGTGTGTATATTAATATTTATGTTTTTATTAAAAATTATTGTGCCTTGCACAGTTGTATACAGATATTAATATCTTTGACCCTTGTCTTATTTACAGAAACTAAACGCCGTTGTGGATTTTTTCTTGACCTCTTTGGATTGACCCTACCAGAATATTTAGAATGTGGCATGTTCCCTACCTCGCCAAATCCCAATATTTGTGTTGGTTACCAAGAAGTCATCGAAGAAGAGACACGAGCATTGAAACCTGGTGAGTTTCCAATACGCATTTCACTGTGTGCTTGGCTTGACATATATGTGTATTCTCTATACGGAAACATTAACTGAGATGAAAAATATTGCTATACATAAATGTTTACTTTATATTTGAATATGCATGGATTTACATTTGACGCGCCAGAGCAATGGCTCGTACAGATGTTTGTCCAGCGACGTTGCTCTTCGTTGTCTTGCACCTACAATTCTCTAAGTTGAAGTGTGAGGAGGGTGGGGTGTTATGTTGGTGAACAGCTGCCTCCGATGAAGAGCAATGCATCACTGATAGATGGTTTGGTACACAGCTGCCTCGAGAGCGGCAATGTAACACTACGCAAAGATTGGAGCATAGCTGCCTCAAGACTAGAAACGTAACTCCTTGATTAAGGGAGGAGAGATAACTAAGGGACAGTACCTCCGCTCCGAACTGACACTGACAGGTTTGGTAGATATCGTATGCAACAGAATGTACCATCAGTTCTGTATACAAATAATCATGGTTTACAAAGGGATTTACATAACCAAAAATCACAGCAATAATGGAGAATTATGTACATATTTTGCAAGGTCATTAATTAACAATTGCTGAAAAAGTGGTAATTTTCAATATTTTACAGTCTCTCAATTTATTAAGTCATTCTACCATTTATAGGTGAATTAAACAGTGTGCAAGTCTTCGTGATGACTAGAAAATTGTTATGGTAATGCATGCAGCCATCTTAGATTAATAAATACAGAGAAGGGCATCCATTTCAGACATCCACTGGCATGTCAATTCGTCCGCCCCCACACTTGACCTCGTCTATGACTTATTATCTGTTCGCTGAATATTTTACAGTCGTCAAGTCGTCGTGACGCCTAGAGAAAGCTGAGCGTAATGCATGTCTCCATTATGGCGAAATATATATAGTTAAGGGCATCTATTTCTGGCATGCCCTGGCATGTAAATTCGTACCACCTCGCTACTGGACCTAATCCGTCAGTTATTATTTGTGCACTGGTGCCGTAACCTGGAATGCTGGGCTTCAGTACCAGGGCCAACTCCCCACACGGGCCACTTCACTTCTCATGTTTTTGTTTGTAGTATGCAGGAGTTGTCGAATTGCATCCACACTGAAAAAAATTTTTGAAGTAAAATTCCGTTTCATGCAATGGAAGCAAATTACACTTACATGTAATGGAAATTTACTGCCCAGATGTTTCAACCTTGCACCAACATACTATTCAACGAACAGAAACGTGATAGTTTCGCCGGTTCCGTAAGTAGCCATAACTAACCCGGACGTACCACAACCACGATGTCAAAATACGACGAATAATATTAAATTCTAGAAAAAAATACCATATTTCATTGTAATATAACAATTTTTTTATATTTCCAATAACGTTAGTAGATATAAGCAAGTCACTATTACTTTACACAATGTGAATGTTTAAAGCATTTAATTCGTAGTGCCATCATGTTGGCAGTAAGTTAATCATGCGCAGAGACATATGTGCAACTGATATCCGTAGATTTCCTTTACCGCGTACTGAAATTTATGAGCAACGTAAGCGAATTATTTTGCGCTGTGCCGTAATTTTGCCTCAAATGTACGGGAAAGTTGGTTTTCATTACAAGGTTCGGGAATATTCCGTTACACTTGTGGAGTAAAATTACGTACTTTTTTTTACAGTGTGCACGTTAACACTGTTGCCCTGAGCCAGCTTCAGTGCCCTAGGCTAGCTCCTCGCATGGGCCACTTCACTGCACTTTATGTGGAGTTGTTCCTCGCAGGAATGTGGATCTCAGCATGGGAATGGAGCCGATTCGGGTGTGGTGGTGATGTTTCTTGCTGGTTGATTCATCTGGTAGTGTTACACTGGGTCTTCTTGGTTCTGGTCCACTTCCAGAGTTGTAGTGGCTGCATCGCTCTGTATGATTCCTTGTTGTTGGGTGAACTGTAAGAGAGACTAAAGTTCGCATTTAGGAGTTATTTCTGGTGGACTTTAATTGTTCGAGATGGTCCTATGTGCCGGGTGAAGCCTTCTGTGTGTTGGTCGATGACTTCAGAAGGACATTGCCACCAGCGTGCAAGGTACAGAACTAGGCACTCTAGGATGACAGCTTGTTGTTTCGCTAGTAAGCAATATCTCCCTTCAGGAGCATCGATGGTGGTGGATGGCATCCAGCCCAGCCCAGAATTATTGCTAATCAGGACACTGGTTTGGTGGTCACAAGCCTCCTAAAAGCAACAGCATTCTTCTTCGCCTGTAATATAGGTTTTCTTTCTGGTAAATCCCATTCCCCAGATCGGCATAGATATGCACCAAAAAGTAGCTGGCTGGGGTTGTATCCAAGATTTATTATTCCGTCGGTTTCTGAGTGTGAACATGATAGCAAGAACCTGCTCGTCCTACTTGGCGTGGTCGCGACGGATGCGGAAATTAAACACTTTCTTGATCTCTCAGTTGTATCGTTCTGTGGCATTTGCCTGTGGATGGTACAGGGCAATGGTCCACTGTTGAACTCGCCACTTATAGCAGACAGCTTTCCAGACTCGGCCAGTGAATTGTGTGTGCCATTGCCAATCAGGATATGCATGAAGTTCTGTTCCATGATCCTAGTGATTTGTGGAATTTTTGTTGGTTGCTCTCATTGGGAATGTCTTTGCCCCCAAGATAACAGATTAGTTACTACAAGCAAGAAGGAATTTCCCCATGTGTTTTTTTTTAACACAGCACTATCAGGTCAAGAGCCAAAATTTTTCATGGTTGATATGTAAGCCTGACATGACATTAATAGCTGTTGCACAGGTCTGTATAGATCTAAATCAAATGTCAAGATTCATTTAGTCTCCCTCCCAAAAATATATTTTGTCAAACTTTCCAAATGTGTCAAGAAAGTTAACTGAATGCAACGATCTGTTGGAGCTTGTGGTATTATTGGCAGAATACATATACGAGTCATTGTTATCAGTTATTCTTGCAATGACACCTTAAAAGCATTCCAGATTGGAAACTGTGGATAAGTAGAACATTCACGTGGTTCTTGCTGGGATTCTGACATCACTGACCCATTATCATTATCACAATGATCACCTACTTTTAGTGAAGAATCTATGCCTTCAATCTCAGAATTCCAATAATTTGATACATTTGCTGCTTTGCACAAGCACCATACCATGTATACTTTTTCTAATTTCTAATGCTTTCAGATCCATAGTTTTCCTGTTCAAAATGCATTCTTTGAAAACTGTACTCTTCAGATCAAATTTATTTGGCCCTTCGTAAGAAACGAAGTTTGACATATAATGGGGGAGTGCCAGTAATGAATGGTTCTGCTGCATTATTTCTTCACTCAGTATCATGGGTTTCAATACATCTATATCATTGGATTCTTGGTAGCATGTCATTACAGTGGCATGAAGCGATCCTCTTCCATCTGGTATATCTTCAAAGAAGTCCAAATTATCCGCAGCACAGTAAATAAATCTGCCTTGAACAAGGTTGGATGGAATGCATGCCACTATTATTTTCCATGCTACGCATAACTTCATTAGCCAACGATGTCTGGAGCCGTAGAGCTTTATTATAGTCGACTGAGATTCCAGAACCATGTACAAGCTGCATTAAAAATTTACCACGAGTTTTAGAATGAATGGTTAGGCCTAGTCCAACCTGAAGGGTAAGCTCACGTGAGTGTTTCGGCCTTACTGAACGTAGCACATACTGCCTTTCTGTTGAGCATTCATACACGAGAGTTTGTGTTAGTGCAGCAACCTTTTGGTGCAATTGTTTATTAATTTGTTGTCGTTCCACCCATAGTCCACTCAAAAAAATGCTAACAGCTCTTGTGGAATCGCATTTGTAACTTGGTCTTGTGAGATGGTACCAGAAAACTTCCAACTACAATGATTTAAGATTATTTTTCGTAGTAATTTAGCATCTTGATAAAAAACTTTCATATTTATGTTAATGTTACAACTTGCTTCTGTATGTGAAAGCACAGCGTCACTAATAAGTTTTTCAAAGAAATTCGCTGTGTTTTTTTTTTTAAACAGGATTACTAAAAACCAGATCCATGTCAAACAGTTAATTTTCAATCAGTGTTTTCAGTGATTTTCTTGATCTCATATCTTCCTCTTTTACACCTTTTGCTAAACATATTTACCTGTAGCAACTCTCAGCATCAGTCATCGTAACAACCTTCCCTCCCAAAAGGGCCTCTAGTAAACTATCAATAAATTCTATTTTGTTTCAGTCTTTCAAGCATGACTTTATGTGCACACTTTTTATAACAAGACAAATGCAATTTTGCGTTACACTGGATGAGGTAGTCAGCTGTAATCTCTGACAAATTCTGTGCAACATCTACATAGTCCTTGTCTTCACATTCATTTCTGAGTCTTAGGGCATCCACTAGCTTCTGCGTCGATTTGCAATTTTGTACTAATGTCTCTTTAGATTGACGCTAACACAATAAGCACACATCAAAGTCAAAATCACTTACACGCTTATGTTTTGAAGTTGATGTCACGTCAACCGTAGTTACTCCTTCCATTACTTCATGGAATCACACTACCTGAAACAGAAAATTGAAAACTAATTTTATGCACAATATATGTTTACCATATTATACCTCATCCTGTAGGAGAAATAAATCATTTATTTACCCGGTATGTAATTTAACTGTTTTCTTGATAACTTAAAAAAAGTTGCACTATTTTCTCAATATAGATACCATCAATTTACAGCGATTTTCCCTGAAGTTACATAGTTAAGATAAATTTACTTAAATATGTAATTAAATTAAATTAAATTAACCATTAATTGTAGCATTAAATGTCTCATGACCTTTTTTGTAGAGCTCAAAGTTACCTTTCATATGAGATATAACATATTGAAAAGCATATGAAAATATTAGAGTTATTACGGTAATAATTTTTATTCATGCATGTTTATCGTCTCATATCGCCTGGCCTACCATGTCATCAAGCACTATAATTCATGTTACAGAATCGTCATGGGCCTCTTGACCTAATTAACAAAATTTTAGGGCTGTTCACATACAAAACAGAAGTTGTTTTCTCACTGGTACATGCTACGAATAATATTTTATAGACATACAACTTCACGCATTCATACTGATTAATTTTTTTTATATAAATACTTTCTTGCAGTAAGAACATGCACGAATATTTCCAATCTTCACTTGAGGTGATTGTTACCTCTTCACTATTGAAAAAACCTTCCCTCCCGAATGATGCTGTTCGTATACTTACTTCAGTTAAAAATATGAGTTTCATACTTCTATCGTATATCCAAACCTGAATACATGTTTGTTACAAAATTTCATGTTTTGTTTTCAAGTGTATTCATACATTTCCTATTTCTTTTCTAGCACTAACTTATACCGCTTGAGAGATATATTAAACCAAACTTTTGTAGTTCGTGTCTTAACTCTGTATTTTGTCTCGACATACAAATCAAGAGATTCAATTTTCATCACCTTAAATTACGATGAAGTTTTTTTTTATGAAAATTCACCACGCCCCATGCCGAGGGTCATATCTGTAGAAAGTGACGGTACAGCCAGTAGCTTGTAACATTCTTCGTAGGGTAAGGTTCCATTAGTTTGAGTTAATATCATTCAAGACGGATGATCTCGTCCAGTATAGACGCTCTCTTTTCACAAACAACAGACATCATATACGATACGCATCGTGTATGTAAAATACATTATACAACATAATGCTAATAAGTGAGAATAAAAATAATCATGTGTGAAGCTGCAGATATTTTCTTCATTCACTCTTGTACATAGTATGTAAATACGAAACCAATTTTATTATTTCATATCTTTAAGAGTTTCTTCCATATGTATTTCAGTTCTAATACGTCTTTTCTTTCCTTTCAACTTCCAATTTCACAGTCAGACTAAAACCTAACCGTTCTTCCAGCGCTAAAGGCTTCGATGTTGAGCACTTACCATAATCTCTAACTCACACCAACAATTCTTAACAATTCCACACGTAAAAAATAGACGTGTAAGCATTAACGTATACGATGTCTAACCCGTATACAGAACAGTCATTTCTACTTTACTCGTCTTAACTATACATGATCCCTCCTTTCTACCATACATATCATAGTCAGACAAAAACATAACTTTCAAGAAGTTAGTTACAGTACAACCAAAACCTACGAAGAATCTTCAGCATTTTTTCTATTTTAATATAACCATGAATAATTTTTACCTTTCACACTGATATCCGAGCCCATCATATTACAAAACACCATGAATTAAAAAAAATGCTTCCAAAATACAAATTTTATTGCAATTTATTTTGTCAAGGAAAAAAATTACGAAGAAATAATATTTTTAAGAGAGACTAACACGTACGTTTGATTATTTTCAATAACAACATAATTAAAAAAAACTTCAGATCGAGCAAATTAAAACACATTTTCTTCATTTGAGTGGAGGTTGTGCAGCATGCATTTTAGAGAGACAGAGAGAGAGAAAGAGAGAGTGAAACTGATCACTGTACACCTCTGGCCGGTAAGGTGTGCGCTTGGTTCTGAAAAGGGAAGGGGGGGTGGACGTGTTGAGACACTCGCAGAGCTCCGACCAGCTAGCTAAATATCTGTTGTAGAGAATATTGAAAATTATAACTGTGTTACTTTACAAGTCTATATTTTGTAATCGACTACTTGGATGTGTAAAATACAAAAACTCTGTTGAAATTCATTTTAATTCTGAACATGTAGCGTTTTTTTCTGATGCGTCCACGGAGGTTCGAACCAATATCCCTCTTGGTAAAACTCATGTTTAATATAGTGTACAAATTTAAGCTTAAAATGACTCATGGTCGGGCACATACGACAAACTGATCAAAGCTTTCTGCCCCGTCCCATATGTTGGGCTCAGAGTTTTGCCAACACCAGGAATCCAAACTTGTCTTTCTAGCTAACTTGTCTTCAAATTCTACAAATGTCTTGTTAGTGTAAACTTAGACCACTCATACGAAACCGTTATATTTCGTACAGCGTAATACATTTTCCTTCTGCGATATATTTTCATAATCACAAGTTCAACTATTTTTGTTTTTAACTTACCTTCTACTTTATAAATAACAATGTTATTCATAATTATTTGTTGATTACAAACATATTCACATTTAACTCTTGTTCCGATTTTGGACACGGCAAACAATAAAAAAATACGAATCGTTAAAGAACACATCCATAATTAAGTTTCTGCTCGAAATCATGTCTAACTAACATACCTGCTTTGCAGTTATCAGTACACATAGCCGCAATACTTATCTACAGCATCATCCTCAAATTTTCTGTAACTATCTAGACTCATCAGTCAAATATTACATACTATCTATCCTACTGTAAAGCGCTGCCTAGCACCATAGCCCAGCATCACTTGTAATATTCGTTTTACACACTGCCCACTCTTAAATATCAAGATAGGTCAAAGCTACAATCAGCTTATAATTTAAGTTTTGTATGCATAAACAAACCATACTTCTTAAAGCATGTTCTCATCCATACATAACATACACTTCAATATTATCTCAGCATTCATTAACTAATCGAGGCAGGTCACATAGGAAACTATTGGATACTGTACATAAATTAAATATCAACACATATTTCCAATGTTAAATCGGATAACCGTACCATATGTATATATAACAGCACCATTCAAGCATGTAACTAAAGACAACCAAAAGCCATCCCTCTTACACCAAAAACAATAGCTGACACATGCTATGTACAGCATCATATCCAGTACATATATGTCAATCAAAACATAGTCGATATTAATTATTCGCTAAACTTTTCTAGGATGTACAAACTTACAGTTCGTTCTCTTCCATAAAACAAAGCCCAATTTTCATCTAGACAAACGCACCTTTATTACTCACTTGTACTACACCAGAAGTATTACTCAGGCAATACACACAAGACACCTTGGAACATACTATTGAAACACATATAAAAACGAATGAAATAGCTATACCTCAAACCAAACCAGTCTCCATGTAACATTTGATCATTTATTTCCGAAGTCATATAATAACTATGAAAGTAACAATTTTTGTATCTGTATTCCTGTCATGGCTAGACAAACGCACTTCATGCATAACACTAAGTTTTTTTATAAATAACGGTCATGATCATTTTCCATAATATTCAACATTCCAAGACTCAGAATCATTATACCAACTAAGTAAAATCTGATGCTGTCAAGACACTCATTCATATTGTAACGAACATATAATATATTCTAAAGGTCCGATCAGTCACTAATGTCAGTTAAGGTTCACAAATAATTTTGATCGTGCACATCAACATTATCTCCTATTGCAACCATCCTGAAAGCCACTTTCATTCATAAATACTCGGATAAAATCTAACTATACATTCCATGATACAATGATTCAGCTTATGTTATAAAATAAATAAATCCTATAAATAAAATCTAACATCTTCGTAAATATACCAGTATTTACACCATACTTTACCTAGATGCCCAATACTAATCTTCAAAGATAATACTTTCTAACCATAATATATTCTGTCCTATATCAGCTCTGCCATACAGACGTTTATACGCTCACACAACTCACATGCAGAGCATTCATACACGAATATAACTTCACACATGCACATACCCAGCAGAGCAAGTCATATTCGAACATATCTACACACACACACACACACGATTCATCAGAGCATGTTAAAACGTGACCACACGCACAGAAAACAGTGTATGTTCGTACTTGCTATCAACTTTACACACGCATCCCGCTCACGACATAAGTAATAAAGAAATATCCTTCCAGCAATGAAAAACGTCCCTGTCAGTATCTAATACAAATTATTACTACAGGTATGTAGTTCTACAAAACCTCACTGAAATGACACGTTATCATATAAAAAATGAAATAGTTAATTCCATCTTTTATACAATCTTATCTCTTTACCTTAATTCCTTGACAGCTAACATACAATTTAGTTTGTGCTAATTCTTAATATTTCATAAAAACTATCACTCAAATTGTACAAGTAGTACAGCACTCCAGACCGCACAGACCTTATGATTTTCAGAAAATTCTGTACCAAATTAATTTTTTCCTTATAGGATAGGTATAATTCAAGCTCAATATTTTTTTTGATTATAACTAACGACAACACTTCATACGTTTATTTGAGTCGTTACCTACGAGGGAGCAGGTAGCTACCTAACGAACAATATCTTATAAGATGGTCTCAAATATGGTGCTCTGTGACGAAATTTATCTGCGCCACTACATTTCATAAATAAGCAGACTCCTTTCGTTTTCAGCATACTCACATCTTGATAATGTACTCTCGAATAAACTTAACGTTCATTTGTAATATATTATTTTAGCGAAAAAATATTACAGGTACTTATCACTGACAAAACATGGAAGACTCTATCATAAGAACCAACTCCAAGACCAAGAAGAAGAATAAAAAAAATCAGCTAGTAACCACTTCCTTTGTCAAACCTAAAACTTAAAACTTTTACATTTTGTAACATATTGATTTTAATAAACCAGTTTCAGTCATATTTATCAGTAAAATTTTCGTTATTTTAAACATTCAAAATTGAGTCCCATGTTACTTCTTAACACTGCTTGCTTGGCATTTTCGTATTTAAGTTATAATCCCATCACGTACAGTGTAGTCTTACGCGAACGAGTTTTCATGTATGTATAGTTAAACTAAATTTTACCGAAAATAACTACCGTCTTACATTTTTTCTATATGAAACATTCTAGTGTCATTCTCCAGAGTTATTAAATATTATACGGGAAAATAAACTATCAACCCAGGAGTCTATTGACTTGCAAGTTACGATTTTATTTCAGTCATGAAGAAAACATACAAAATTATTGTATCTCAATTAACATATTCTACAGTCACCTACGTGGTAGTTATTTTTGAAGTACAGTTTCTGACTTGAATGTTTAATCCTTGTTTATTCGTATACACTGCACTACAGTTATCATATGAGTAAGTCTTGAAGCCAATACCGATCGTGTAGTTGCTGTCTTCATGTATGCATTCAGCACAGAATGGAGCTAACAGCTTGCCGCAATACTTGCATTCACGCCCCGATGTGCGTGAAACCTTTCCTTTGCATGTTTTTCTGTGTTTAACCAAGTTATCATTCCGAGTAAACACTTAATCACAGCTATCACACAGGTAAATCTTGTACGAAGCAATAAACATACAGTGACTCTGTTCGTGGCGACGAGCATTCGAGTGTGTACTAAAAGCACCCGACTTCCAGGGAACACCCTCGGCTGAATGGTAGCAGCTGATACTGATAATAAGTCTTCAATTTCTGTTACCTTCTTCTTAACGTTACAGTATTATACAACAAGTATATATAAATGAAGATATAGATCTGCTTCCATGCACGTCTATCGACTAACTGAGTTCCTTTTTTACAGAAACAGTGCTTAAATACCACCAATCATTCTATGCTAGCTACTTCGATGATTTTCATGTACCAAGCTAGAAGCTTGATAGCAATGATGCTGATGTCGTTAACAGAACGGGTGATAGGCAGCAATCATAATCTAATTCTGCTAGTCGTCGTTAGGGTGGCCGTGATGGTCAAATGGTCAGACCATTTGCTTCCCAGGATTTTCGCATACATGCATCGTGCCGGATGAAGCAGTTTATCGGTGTGTTTTCTCTGAGATCTCCAGTTTTCACCGCCCATTTATTCCAATGCTGTTCCATACTCACATCATGTCTCACATCACCAGTGCTAAAAGACCTCGATGTTGAGCGCTGACCAAATTCTCTCCCTCACTCTCCAGTCACCGTTCAGGATGAGAAATATTTGTTTCTTCGTCAATATTATGACACACCAACCTACAGTAGTGCAAGATTACCGTTTCTCTATTGGACAATTTACCTTAATTCCCATTGAAATACGTCATAATCCAGAGTGAGCTGTGAGCTATGTCTTGTAAGCTGCTATAACTCACATATGCAAAACACTAATCATGGAGCACAGTCGAGTACAGCTGTATCCTGCTGTAGGCAAGTTGATATCGTAACGCGTAAACTGTTTTGCGAACATAAGAAGGCTAGTCACTTTGTATGGTTACGAGAGCAAGGTTTCGTTTGTAGAAAGCTGCTGATGGTTTGAGATTTTTAATTATCACTATACATTCCATAAAAAACTCGTCTACGTGAGTTTAGAATTTTTCGTAAGTCACTTTCGATACTCAGTACCATATTGCTACAATGTAGTCAGTAAAACGCTCAACGTACGGTGTGAGGAAATATTTATTGTTATTATTTCAGCCCCGAGCTCCCAAATCCCTTTACATGCTCGAAGATTCTACCAGTCATAATCCAATCAGAGTTCGGTTTGTGCTAACCAAAAATAAGCAGCTGGATATTATACTGTATATAGCATGTGTCAGCTATTGTTATTTGGTATAAGAGGGATGGCTTTTGGGTGTGTTAAGTTACATGATTGAATGGTAAAGTTTATATATTCATGTGGTACGGTTATTCGATTAAACATTGGAAATATGTATTGATATTTACTTAACGTACAATATCGAATAGTTCAGTATGTGACCTGCCTCGGTTAGTTAATGAACGCTGAGATAATATTGAAGTGTATGTTATGTATGTACGATAACATGCTTTAAGAAGTATGGTTTTTTATGCATACAAATCTAAAATGATAAGCTGATTGTATTGTAGCTTTGACCTGTCTTGATAATTTAGTAGGTAAACGAATATTACAAGTGACGCTGTGTTACGGTGCTAGGTAGCACTTTACAGTAGGATAGATAGTATGTAATATTTGACTGATAGGTCTAATGGTTACATAAAAGATTGAAGACGAGGCTATAGATAAGTATTGTGTCTATGTGTACAGATAACTGAATAGAAGGTATGTTAGTTGGACATAATTTCGAGCAGAATCTTAATTATGGATGTGTTCTTTAACGATTTGTATTTTTTTTATTGTTTGCCATGTCCAAAATCAGAACAAGAGTTAAAGGTGAATATGCATGTAATAAAAATAATTATGAATAACAACGATATTTATATAGTAGAAGGTAAGTTAAAAACAAAAGGTGTAAGACATCACAGGAGGACAATGTATTATGCTGTATGAAATACAACGGATTCGTATGAGTGGTCTAGGTGGGCGACGGTCATCTTAACACAGACAAGAATTTTGTTGAATTTGAAGACAAGTTAGCTAGGAAGACAAGTTTGGATTTCTAGTGTTGGCAAAAGACAGAGCCTAAAATATGGGACGGGGCAGAAAGTTTTGATCAGTTTATCGTATGTGCTCAACTATGAGTCATGTAAAGCTTAATGTTTTACACTGTATTAAATATGATTTTTACCAAGAGGGATATTTATTCGAATCTCCGTTGACGCATCAGAAAAAAATCACACAGAATTACAAAGAATTTTAAGTGTTTTTGTATTTTACAAATCCAAACAGCCGTTTACAAAATATAGACTTGTAAAGTCACAAAGTTATAAGTTTTAATATTCTCCACAACAGGCATTTAGCTAGCTGACCGACGCTCTGCGAGTGTCTCAACACGTCCACCCCCCCTCCCTTTTTCCTAAGACCACCTGACACCTTACCGGCTAGAGGTGTACAGTGATCAGTCTCATTCTCTCTCTCTCTCTCTCTCTCTCTCTGTCTCTCTAGCACGCATGCTACACAACCTACACGCGAATGAAGTAAATGTATTTTGATTTGCTCGATCTGAAGTATTTTTTAAAATTAATATGTTATTGAAAATAATCAAAAATATATGTTAGTCTCTATTAAAAATATTATTTCTTCGTTATTTTTTTCTTGACAAATTCAATTACAATAAAAATTGTATTTTGGAAGCACTTTTTAATTCATGGTGTATAGAAATATGATGGGCTCGGATATTAATGTGCAAGGTAAAAATTATTCGCGGTTTTTTTAAATAGAAAAAATACTGAAGAAAATTTTTACGTTTTTGTTTGTACTGTAATTAACTTCTTGAAAGTTATGTTTTTGTCTGACTATGATATGTAGAGTAGAAAGGTGGGATCATGTATAGTTAAGACGAGTAAAGTAGAAATGACTGTTCTGTATACGGGTTAGACATAGTATTCGTTAATGTTTACATATTTATTCTATTACCTATGGAATTGTTAAGAATTGTTAGGGTGAGTGAGAGATTATGGTAAGTTCTCAACATTGAATTCTTTAGCACTGGAAAAATTTTTAGGTTTTAGTCTGACTGTGAGATTGGAACTTGAAAGGAAAGAAATGACGTATTAGAACTGAAATACATATGGAAGAAACTCTTAAAGCTATGAAATAATAAAATTGGTTTCTTATTTACATCCTATGTACAAAAGTGAATGAAGAAAATACCTGCAGCTTTACACATAATTAATTTTACTCTCGCTTACTAGCATAATATTGTATAATGTGTTTTACATAAACGGTGTGCATCGTATATGATCTCTGTTGTTTGTAAACAGTGAGCGTCTATACTGGACGAGATCATCAACCTTGAATTTTAATAACTGAAAGTAATGTAACATTACCTTACGAAGAATGTTACAAGCTACTGGCTGTACCGTAACCTTCTACAGATATGTCCTTCGGCATGGGGCGTGGTGAATTCTCATAAAGTAAAACGTAGTCGTAATTTAAGGTGAGAAAAATTGAATATCTTGGTTTGTATGGCGAGACAAAATACAGAGTCAAGACACGAACTACAAAAGTTTGCTTTCCTTTATCTCTCAAACGGTATTAGTTAGTGCTAGCAAAGAAATGTGAGATGTATGAATACACTTGAAAACAAAACATGAAATTTGGTAACAAACACGTATGCAGGACTGGATATATGATAAAATATGAAACTTACATTTATAACTGAAGTAAGTATACGAACAGCATCATTCAGGAGAGAAGATATTTCAATAGTGAAGAGGTAACAATCACCCCTTTGGAAGATTGGAAATATTCGTGCGTGTTCTTACTGCAAGAAGGTATTTATATTAAATATTAATCAGTATGAGTGCGTGAAGTCGTTTGACATTAAAGTATTATTCGTAGTATGTACCAGTGAGAAAACAACGATATCTGAATCGGACAAAGCAGCTACTTGAAACGGCATACGGGTTAGTATTTAAGAAGGTCTTTTCTCTCTAGTAATTAGTCGAAATTTAAGGAAATTGAGACAGATACGTAGCTGTTGTATAACTTCGTGAGAATGAGCGTTAAAACCTTCTAGACACCAGTGCAACTAGTGCGACAAGACATTTGCATATGGATGTGTTGCAAGGAGACAAGAAATAAGTAAATATAAAACAGTCTCGTGTCGTACAGTTTATTGACTTTGTAAGAGCTGTAGACTGTATGCACGTATATATTATAAGTACAGGTCACGATATTCTCCCTGCAAAGCACCAAAATTCGATGACGGAACGAAGTCGAGAAAAATTGAACCTACTACGAATGATGTGATAATGATGAAGCCATCAGAAACTTCAATTTGTATGTGAACAGTCCGGAAAATTTGTTAATGAGAAGCCATCAGAAACTTCAATTTCGTATGTGAACAGTCCGGAAAATTTGTTAATGATGTCAAGATACCCATGACGACTGTGCAACAAGAATTATAGTACATGATGACATGGTAGGGCAGGTGGCATGAGACGATAAACATGTATGAATAAGGACGGTTTGGTTTATTTTATGCTAGGGTGTTAGAAGTGCGGGCACGAGCTCAAGTGTATTAATACGACAATCAGTCAATAAAGAATATGACGGGATGCTTACGACGAACGTATTAAAAGTTACGAAGCTAAAGCTTCTTCGAATTAATATGTTACAGAAACTAATAATAAAAATTGATTCGTAGTGAAGGAGTCGGCTTTCTGAGGTAGTCCGAAGACGTATTTTGCAATGAACTCAGCAAGGACTTATGTACATTTATTAAGAGTATGAAAGAAAATTCGGGTTGACAACTTTGAGAAGAGTTGGAAAATCACTGAGTCAAGAAATAAAATGTATTTTTGGAGTGCGATAACACTAAACCGTTACCGTTATAAGATTTACATTGTACGAAAGCGACCAGGGCGATGAATGTACCAACTGTATGCCTTTTATGAAATTGGATGAATAAGAGATGTTTGTGTAAGGTTATATGTGACGTAACTTTCCTATAACTACAACTCACTTCGGAAATAAAAACTGAACAGTATGTGTTCGATGTTTTCTGTAACTACTGGGAATGGTAGCAGTGAAGCAGTATATTAGCTACATCAGTGAATAAGTTATGATGAGATGTGAGCTCGTGTTGAACAACTTCGACTAGCACTGCGGTAGCTTCACCTCTGTCGGCGACATCTTCGCCGTTGATGATTACCACTACCGCCATGACGATGACTATGATGGCGCATGCGACATCCTTGTTAAAACTAGCAATATATGTGACTGGGTCAACGAAGCATAGATGATGCTTCTGTTAGGAGGTCTTAGTTTGAATTGTGACGACACGTGGTTGATGAGTGCAATAAACTATGTTATTTTTGGTTCCTTAATCAGGCAATACATGGACATGACTGTGATCGTTTAAAAGTGAAGATTGAATATATTTTCAAGGGAAGCGGTGTTTATTTTACAAGTAGTTGATTATATATTTTATGTAAATAAAATGTGATGATTAGGGAAACAGGGGGTTTTATTTAGCTTGGTTGTTCGATGAGAA
This sequence comes from Medauroidea extradentata, assembly GCA_003012365.1. Lineage (NCBI taxonomy): Eukaryota > Metazoa > Arthropoda > Insecta > Phasmatodea > Phasmatidae > Medauroidea > Medauroidea extradentata. Next base: position 19,853 of record PNEQ01102320.1, on the reverse strand, counting down.
TTATTACTACGATTTAAATACTTTTTTCGTGTAAAAAAGTAAAGACAGGATAGCAAAACTAGTAAAGTACGAAACTGAAGTAGCTGATCTGGTATGGAAGCTTACCAGTGATGTGTGATTTGGTGAAGCTAATTGCATAGCTACGAGTTGCCGTGTATGTGTAACTGCTCGCTAAGCAGGGAGAAAGTCATATCTGTGTACATGTACTGTAGAAGAGTGTGATGATCAGTTCGGACAAGCTCTGACAGGAACGTCGGAGAGTGACGGAAGAGTTTAAATGGATGGGGACATTGGTGAGGGGGGGGGGGTGTTGGTTGGTGCGGGGGTGTAGGGGTTGTGTGTTTAGCATAAGTAGTATGAATATGAAATTATATGTCAGTTTCTTCGATGGAGTGATATTGATAGGAAAGTAGACGAAGAGTCTTGCATATGTAAGTGTCCAGAAAAAATTATTATTTTTAAAATGAATGATTGATTTTATCGGAAATTTAAATAAATGTAGCTAGTTTGGTAGGAGTTTGGCTGTAGAAGTTGGCGTTCTGTAGGAAATAAAGTCCTTGTAGTTGTAATGGAAAATATTAATCAAAAAGGTTTTTAATATTTTATTGGATAATTTTTTTGGGAATCGAATGGATATAGATAAGAAGGAAGTGACGATTAGGTAGTAGTAATCAATGACATTTAAATATATTTTTAAAATAATTTTAACAATATTTTTTTTAAATATCGAATGATTTTGAAATTGATGATCAATACAAAGCCTAAATCGATGGTCATTACATTTCACGGTCGTCTAGCTGCTATGTGAAGACATATGTGAAGTTCTTTTTAGTAAGAATTATAAAGGAAACATATTTTTTAAACGAAGGATAAGAAATTGCTAGTGAAGTAGGGGAAAGGGAGGGAATATTAATCACGTGATTAACAGCCAATTAAAATACTTGCTGGGTAGGGTAGGGGATGGGAAGGTGTAATAGGGAAGGGGGTATGGTGACTTTATATATACATGTAAAATGTGGTGGGGGGAGTCAGTGTGTCGATGGAGCTCGTCCTGGTAAGACGAATCGGTAGTTGATTTAATTAAATAATTTTTATATAAAAGTTTTTACTAAAAGGTTTTAACATCAAAATAGTTTTATTAAAATGTTATTTATTATATATGTGTGGGATTATAATGGAATGCGAAATAGAAAATTTTTCGGAAGCTTCAGAAGAAACCCCAAGATGGCGTCCGGATACAAGATGGCGTCCGGAAACAAGTTGGAGGTAATATTTATTAGGGTGTTTTCGGAATTTTTTAAATTTTTGGTAATTTTTTAAATTTATTATTATATTTTTTTTTTTTGAAATTTTCGAAATTTTGGAAAATTGGCCTAATTTGACACTCAAGGTCAAGGTCACAGTTAAAGGTTTAGGTCATCGAATATGGTGGCCGGGACCGTGACGTCACAACGTGGCGGGCGGTGCCACACTCGGGCGGGCACCACACTCCGAATCTTGTGCCAAAGGGAACTATTATGTACTACTTATGTGAAACTTACCTAAACTATTTACTGCATAAACAACATTAGACGCGAACAGTGTACATTGAGTGAAAGATAAAATTAGTGTTCTGATTACTACAAGTGATTTTTTATTAATTTAAAGCTGTTAGTTTCGCTAAAATGTATTGTAACTAGCAAAAAGTTAATGTTATCTTATTATTTTGCAGAATAAAAATGTCATTGATGTTACTTTATTTATAACTAAGCTCTTATAAGAATTACTTACTTTCAGTGTGCACTTCAGGCTTCCAGTGTGACTATAAACGGTGCATCCCTAATGACTGGCGATGCGACGGACATGTTGACTGTGAAGATCAGACGGATGAGTTAAGCTGTAACTCGTGTCCTAAAGGTAAGAATGCGACGTAGTATGTCACTAGATAATTAAATTCTAAGAGTAACTGTACTTAGATATTCGACTAGACCGAAAATACCTGAGAGTTATTACTTACTAAAAAAATTATGTTGCTGGAGAATCATTAGTAAGGTGTACCTATGTTTGAGTTTCTTTGTTACGAGATTCTTTTTTAAATTTTGTAGCAACAACTTAAAAATCATTTGAGTTTAACTGTGTGCTTGATTACAGAAATACAACTAGGTAATATTACCAGTTATTGAACGACGCACATAGGCCTATGATTGTTTTCAAGTTCCTTACAGACATTTAAACATTTACAATATTCAAATTAATAAGACATACTTAACTAGGGTTATATTTTTGTGTGATATTTTCATTTCACATTTCAACTGATGTCTTACAGCAGGGCTCTATGCGTAAAGTGGGTATGAGCCGAGACACGCGAGTATTGTACTATATAGCAAGGCGACATGCTGCACAGTGATATAGTCATATTTCACAATTATTTTTTTATTTCGTTTTCTATAAACGATTAGGAAATCTACACCTCACGGTGAGTATGTGCTACCAAACTCTGACGGCTTCGTAATATAGTGCGTTAACAGTCGGAATTTCCTTAAAAATCTTAACATGTATCACAGTTTAAGTAATATGTTTAGCCAATTAAATATTACTAATTGATATGTATTATCACAAATATAATATTAAAGTGGTTTTAAGAAATATTTTAAAAATTCTTCGTGGGCAATGGTGTTTCGATATTTTAATTTAACCAAAACAAATTTTTCTCCAAAATTTAATGTTTTAGTTACCGATGAAATTAATTCAAATATTATTTTATCTTGCTATAGTAATAAATATTGTTGCAAACGTATAACTTGCTCATTATTGGCGTAGGCCTATACTCTCACTCACTGCTCTCAAACTGTTCTGCATGTGTTTATTCCAGCACTGTTCCAGAAACTTCTTTTTAAAATCTTGGTATGTTTCAATTTGGGTTCGAGCAATCTCCAACAAATAAAAGTCATTTGAACACAATACGATGCTAAGGCATCTGTAAAAGTCTAATGCAATCTAACATAACAGCTTAACATACACTTCCAACTCTATGAAAAAGTTACAGTGGCCTCGCTAGATATTCACTCATACCCATGTAACTGTTCTGACCACAGCTTAGAGGGGTGATGGGTGATTATCGAAAGCAATTAAGGAGCGTACCTTGTTAATAATTTAGCACAATTTCAGAATGGTTTCTTTATTATAATTTCTCAAATAATAATATACCTTCGACAGTAAATTTTTGTGGCAAAGACGAAAGTAGTATATTTGTTGCTAGAGTCTAAGTTTTGATACTTTAACACCAATAAGATTATAAAAATTAGGATTTCAGCGAAATATTGTAATATAAGTCCATTTGTTTATAGTATATTTTCTTTTGTTTAATAAATAATTTAACAGTAGTAACCTAGACCCAACCTTTGTGAATACATTCCTGTATTAAAACCCTTTCGTAATTTACTTGTTTGCGAAAATAACCAACTAAAAGCGAAACGTGTTTTCGTATTTCCTGGCCCGTTTTCTCTTCTGCACTTACTGCTAATCCTCTCTGGACAATGTCACCCCTTTGATATCACCCCACAGGGTGCTTTCCAAAACGAAAACATACCCAGCCGTCACTCAATGTGTACGCCTGTCAGCCGCTTGCTCAGATTTCATTTGTGTAGGGGCGCTCCTTCAGTTAGATTTTGGCGTGTCTACACCGCCTGCCCATGTTGCAAGGCACATTCGAACAACTGTGGTTTTACTGATGGCACTACTGGTCCATCTGTAAGCTAGCTGATGGCTGTGAAGGGTGACATTGGTGTGCCATCGCTGGTACATATATGGCAAGCTATCTGTAAGCTAGCTGATGGCTGTGAATGGTGACATTGGTGGGCCATCGCTGGTACATATATGGTAAGCTATCTGTAAGCCAGCTGATGGCTGTTAAAGGTGACATTATTGGGCCATCGCTGGTACATGTATGGCAAGCCATCTGTAAGCTATCTGATGGCTGTGAAATGGTTCATTGATGGGCTATTACTGATCTGACACATGGTTCATTCATTGGCTTTTTATGTTATACCAGTGATGGGCCATTACTGGGCCAATTAGGTTATCGTATTGTCGCATCTTCAGGCCCAGCAATGGTGCAGGGTGCATTCCATTAGTTAGCCAACAGTTTTCAAGCACTGCATACCAACTGTAGTCCATTGATGCACCATATGCATTCTGCTACATGGGTTAAATATCCAGTAGAGCTCTAAAGCTTTGTGATTCATAGACCTGTAATAGGCCTCCTTGCCATTCATACTGATAAAATTTAATGTTCAACGTAAATATAGCAAATTTTGATAGGATTGAAGTAGAAAGCCCGTTGAAATTTTATTGTACCCTGAATCGTATGTTTAATCTTACCCAATCGCAGTAATTTGTTACGTATCACTTAAATTAAATTAAGTTTTGCATTCTGACGAGAGGCGAAGGGTTTAAGAGGAGTTTTTAAATTGTGTCACGCCCATTTAACCCTTCACGCCGAGGGAAAGAGAAAGTTGTGAACATGAAAAGAGCTGGCCTGAGACCTTAAACTGGTGGGAAACAACTCAGGGGGCGAGAAGTAAGTCAGCACAGAGGTGTGTCTTTGCTTATCACCTGCAATGAAATTTAATATTAACTTAAATATCATTTCTCATAAAGGGCCAAGATATTGTATACAAATAAGAGTATGTAAATGCCAACATGTGTTAATTTTGAAAATAGATATTAAACTGATACGGAGCAAAGGCCGTGTTCAGTTTTGTCAGTCGTCCACAGAGCCTGCGATTGTTGGGGAGTATAAGTGGGGAGTTATTAGTGGAAGTGTCGCGAACGCGTCGGCTAGGGTGTTTTGGAGGACTCTCTTTTCGGACACCACCAGGTGTGGTTGTGCCTCGAGCCACGGGTATTCAAGGGATTCTGCATTTGACTGAGATTCGCTGTCCTTTTGAACGTCACTATGGTGTGGACGTACCCAATGTTGCCGCAATCGCATGTGTGGTTACACGTGAATTTCTGGCGCGTCTGTATAGTAAGACATTTTATTTCACGTCACCAAAGATGTACACTCGTGGGACTGACCAACTGAATTCCGGCTTTCTAAATTATTCAGAAAGGAAAGAAATTCCGGTGTTACTATTCAGTACTAGCAGCACCTACTGGAACATTTGTAAAGATTAATTTATATATTTCTCTCCAAATAACCGAGGAAGGTTATACATTACAGTTGTACCCCTAGGTAGACTGTATTCTTTCGACCTTGACGTATCTGTTAGGATCAACCACTTAGTCTATATTAACGTCTATATCACTTACTCAGTCTCCCATTTGATTGAATTTGATTTCGACTTGTCCACTATCCTTGTTTCAGACTGATTCTTCGTGTGCAACTTGCTTCTCTATGTGTTGATCTAGGAATTTGGTTGAACAGTAAGATTTTCTCCTAGCCTTACTGAGATACTGTCACATAAACCTAGCTGTGCTTTCTCTAGCGCTTCTAAAATCTGGTCGATTTTCACTACCTTTGCTTCGGTTAATTTTCTAACTTTTCACTGCGCCATTGCATCTCCCCATCTCATTTTGTACATTTGGAATCTGCTGGTCTATCTTTCCTTACAATTTGTGCACAGATCATACTTGGCCTTTTCATGTTTACTAAATTGTACTTCGAATAGACGGGACTGACTTTCTAATTTGACACTTTTCCCCCGAAATTGCCGTCTTCTTTCCCAGCTATGAATTGTTCATTTGACCTAACTATCATTCACGCTCGTTGAAGAAGGAAATACCTCAATTCGTACCAAGTGAATTTAAGTATCTAATACTCCTAATCCGGGTGTAATTTATCCATCATGTTTAGGGGCCGCGGTGGCCGAGTGGTCAGACCCCTCACCTCCCACCAAGGCGATCAGGGTTAGACTTTCAGTGGAGTCAGTCCCTGGATTTTCGCATGTAATAATCGTGCGGTACGATGACACTGGTCGGCGGATTTTCTTGAATATATCCCGTTTCCCCAGCCCCTTCATTCCAGAACAGCCCCATAATCACACAACCACGTCATCACATCATTTTAAACTTCACCAGCGCTAAACACTTCGATGTTAAGTGCTAACCAAAATCTCTTCACTCTTCATCCATAATTTTATAGCAATTTCAATAACTTGTGTTCCAGCCGCTACTGATACATCAATCTCGCCACTCATGCCGAATTTTCCAGGTGTTGTGGTTAAGTGCTTTGATTATTTGTGGCTGTACTTTCTTACTTCATTTTTTATTCACTAATCATCAGAGTATTTATGTGCATTTATATCTGTCTTTCTCATAACGCTAATCACTAAATACCTATATAACCTGTACACTTGCTAAACAGTAATTGTCGCATGCTCACGTTGGGCACCACGTCTGCCATGTTTCAGAAATGAATTACTGCCCAATGTCATATGTGTCGTATATCTATCGCTAACTTTGTAAGGCGTCACTTCTATAATACAACTTCTGCTATATCTGTGATATTTTGTCCGTGATATCAACCACTTCTTTATAACACAAAAGTGAGATTATCTATATTAAATTTTTTGCGTTTATTTGTTTATTTATTATTTTGTTCCGTTTTGACCGGCTTAGTACTGAACTGAGGTTTAGACCCCAAGACTTTTTATGAAGAATTTTTAATCGAAAGATGATTAGATATTAGACTAATAATTTAAGACCCATTTTGTCCTTCCAATACATGTGACACCGATCAAACTGAACAAATAAAATGTTGTTTCTGTAATTTTCTTTCTTCAGATAGTTGTTACTTTTTTCAGTCATCTCACTCTTATGTTACAAAAACAGCATGAAACATTTTATATCAAAGAACAATATAAATATAGTAATCAAAAAATTTTAAACGTAATATAATTATTTTAAATCGAGTGCACAAATAAGATAACTAACAAAATATTCGATGAATTTGGGATTTAATGTAATATTCAATAAAGGATTTGTGACATCTCGAAAATGTGTAAAGATTTTTGTGTTTCTGACATTATCAGGTATTATTGGTTTTGTGGCCAGGTATGATACACTGTGGAGCAAGAAAGTGCATTTCCCAGATCCACATGTGTGACGGGGTCTTGGACTGTCCATGGGGCCAGGATGAGAGAAACTGCAGTAAGTATTTAGTCTGAAACTGGTTTTATTTATATTGCTATTTCTCAGTCTGAATTAAAACATCCTACAGAGTAACGTATCTTTCACACTTTATAATGGTGTTATTAAATAGGAGACCACATAGATGTTCTGTTTTAGTTTTTATTTACGTGAAGCCATCAGCTTATTTTCATAAAGGACATAGTGACTTTTGTATTGTATTGTATACTCTATTTTCCTGGCTCTTACACTCTTCTATTTGATTGAGCAAAGATTCTGTAGCTAAGATATTTTACATATTAATTTTCAAAAGAAAATGGAATGCATATTAAAAACGGCAGGGTGTTGTAACATATGCATGTAATTTATGTTAACTACGATTATGCAAATAATTTATTAAGTAAATTATGTTTAAATTAATTTATTTAATAAAGTAAATAATCTTACGTAAAAACTTCATGCTTGAGACGCAAGCCCCTATCAATTAAAAATCAAATAAAATATAAGTATGTGTCAGAGTCGTCGATCGTTTTTTGATTTATATTACGAACCATAACGTAATAATTCACTTCGTCGCGTTGGTCTTAGTGCAGCAAAAACCATCTCGTTTCTGCGATGTTACTTTTCCGTAGCTGTTGTAATAATCACCAGTATTACAGATTGGCTGACATGGTATTAGCACCTGCTCGATTATTGGTGTATTCATTTCTTACCAAACGGCTTTTCTTGGGGTGGGGGAGAGAAACCGTACAAAAAATTATATGTACATGTGTCTATATACACACCAGGAGCACGAAAATAAAAGTTCCTTTATTGCAATTACAAGACGTAAAATCACAATTTTTAATTAATACGGAACCTAAACCAACATGATATAAGTTTGCTTATGTGAAAATTTTAGCTCGGCACATCATTCTACAACACCAGAATGCATTTAACATTTTCCTAAAAAATAGGAGGGCTATCATAAATGAGTGAAAATGTAATACTATTAGTTCCTTCTTGTAATATTAGTGTAAGTCTACAACTTTGTCAAAAATGTTTTGCCCTGAAACACAGAAAAAATACTCCTAATTTTGCATGCAAATGTTTTTAAAAATTAATAAGTATTAGATCCCTCGGAAGTATTGTGAAATGCGTATGAATCGCTTCATTTATCTACGCCGAGAATATAATTATACGTTGCTGAGAAGTATGTTCTTAAATTTTGATTTCGACAAAACTTGTCGCTAACTACAGCTATAAAATACATAATAGTCAATAACGTGATGTAATATACAAATAAAAATTCACATGGTAGATCTCAGGTAAAACAGAGTCTTCATGGAGGAGAGACAACCGTGATAATGATCGGGCCGGCAGTTCTACATAAGTGTGGAATAACGCGTCCCTTGGTTGGCCCTGATAATGTACGATGATGTGAAATTAATTGTAGGGCCTATAGCGGCGAAGGGATAACAAACACGGGGAAACACAGCAGGTCCCAGTGAAAACTCGCTGGCCATGAGCAATATGCATTACGTTTCCGAAATGCAATATATATATATATATATATATATATATATATATATATATATATATATATATATATATATATAGCATTTGGGAAACGTAATGCATATATATGGACCGAAAAATTGTCCGGATCATCGTAGTGTGAGGCGAGTTGTCTGGTCAATAGATCACCATTGTCAATAAGTGGTACATTAAAAATAACAATATAAAAATGGAGCACCCTAATTAATTGTTTTAGTTACTAATGAGTAGTAAGATAATAAACATATATTTACTTAAAACCAATAAGTTAAAAATTTTAACAAATTAACCTTGTTTTCCTCAATGTGGGTGCAACTAACCAAAAAAATTACTATTCATCCTCTAGGAATGCGACATAGTATTTTATTTATTTACTTATTGGTGTCTTGCTACCTTATAGCATTGTGTACCATCAGCAATGGTAACTTCTCAAACAAAAGTTTGTATGATGGACTGACACCATTTGGAATTTATTTATATCAGTTTGGCACATACGTGACCTGAACAAATACATAAATGTCAGCTGATACTTATAAGTACTATATATGTAGTAAGATTGATAAAAATCAGAAAAATGGTTTCTTGGCTTTGTAATGTGATAATATACGTTCTAATAGCAGCTATTTTGTAAATATAAGCACATAGTTAATGAAATTTTTAGAACTTAAGTTACCTTATTGAGTACCATTTGCATACCAAGAAAGATGAAACCCAAAAAATATTGTACCACAGTAAACTCGTGTGTTTAAAAAATTTGAAAACGCCGCCAGTTTAAGAAATAAAACATGACGTAAGTAGTAGGAAATAAGGATTCACCTACACATGCTGTAAGCTGTGAAGCTACGGACCTGCCGGAACCATCTGATTTCGTCACAAATTTTCCTATGTTGCTCAATTTTTACCCTTTGTCTTCAATATTTCTTATATCCCCTCGAAAACTAACATAAACATTAACCTTTGCCAAAACAATTTCCCTATTTCTCCTCAGTATGCGAACAATTTCTGTTTTCCTCCCGACGGCATTCTTACTCAACAAAGTGGCGAGAAAAACTCAATTTCTTCCCGTTTACCTCTATTTAGGGAGCTAACAGTTTTGAAGTATTGTTCTAAACCTAACTATGTATTTATTGTCTAAATGGTTTTAATCTGGTTTAACATGCCAGTCACTGTGAATCGTCCACGCACTGTATTTTAGGCTACATCATTCGATACCATCTTGTTGAATTGGGCATTACCTGTATCCTGTGTAACAGTTAGGTAACTGTGAATCGAGCGTGCCCTGTAACAAAAATGATGTCTCGTGCCCTATATACTTGATGATGTCACAATGCTGACATCTCGGGGAAAATACCGCTCTATGTGTCTAGTTTAGCATTGCCCTGTCACGTTGATTTGACTATGTCTTGTATGTTTAACTTTGTCACTTACTACTATATAGGTGAATGACTTCTGATCTATTTATAATTTAACATACTTCTATCATGAAGAATTGGCCATGCCCTGTATCTTGGATGAAACCATCTGCCACCCTCGCGGAGAAATCAACGATGGCTAGAGACACTGGAAAATCGCGAAAATGTTTAGCATAGTCTCCAATAAACTGTAGTATATTAAACGTGACACGTGTGAACAGTTTTGTGGCGAATCGCACACGCTGTGTGTTCACGCTGTACAATTATAATTGGGTCTGTTGTAGAGAGAAATAATGCTTCATATAAACGAAAGCCAATATAGATACAAAACATTCAGTGTTATATACAGCATGTTGGAGTCTAGCAAACAATCAACTTTTCCCGCGATTTACCAGTGTCTCTAACGATGGCTAGAGACACTAGAAAATCGCAGGAATAGTTGACAGTTTACTAGGCTCCAACGTGATGTATGTAACACTGAATATTTTGTATCAACATTGGCTATGGTTTATTTGTAGCATTTTTTCTCTTTACAACAGGCCCAGTTAGAACTGCACAGCTTGGATACACAGCGTGTTTGATTTGTCCCAAAACTGTTCACACGTCTCACTGTTAATATACTACCGTTTATTGGAGACTATACCTGGTACCAACTTTGGAAAGAGGGTGGGAATCGAATACGACCTATATATTGCTTAACTATTAGGAACCGGCCATTGTCTATATCTAGGTAAACTGTAGCTCCAGCACATCAAAATCGCTTATACTATTCGCAAACAGCCTCGAGCTTTTTCTAGCAGCCGTCTCAAACACCGGCACAAGAGTCTGTGCGAGCTGCCTGGTCGTTAAGTGATCTGACCTCGGAATTAATTTCTGTAAACAACACATTTCACTGTCCTCGTCATTCGTTTTTAACAAACCACCTGAAGCCTTCTTGGAGCTACGTAGTTCTCCTAACACTGCGGTCCAGATAGCCATGTGCAAACCAATATGATAAGTGTCTCACATCTCATATCCATTTTATGCGTATTTCTTGCTGTATAAAATGTCTTAACAATTTAGTTTACGTCTGCTTTATCGTTGCACCCATAAGAAAGAAAAAGTAATGAAACAGCATCCGTAGCGTAGTCGGTTAGGTGGGTTCTTATCCGGCTTGGTCATGGATGTTGTGTTCTCCGTTCACCTCACTACACCCTCATCAACTTTTAAGACCTCGTTATTAAAGGCCCGTGAAACTCACTCACATCACCACCTAAAAGCAAAGATATTTTTACGTGTAATTTCAAACGTATGTTGCGTTCTCGAAAAAAAAACATATTTGTATAAATATATAGACCCTATATGAATACATAATATTTATAAACAGTTCAAATTTACAGGTAAATCACAACGAGAAAATATAAATAATGCAAACTAGTGTAAAATTAAATGAATATAAATACCTTAAAACTACAACGAAGTTAACTGTTAAATTGGTCAGGGTATTCTTAATAAGTAATAAATATTTTAAATTTACTTCCACTAAATATCTTATACATAATCATTAATTTAAAGATAGCTGACTGGAATGTGTACGCCAAAAATACATATTACAGGTTTACCCCTTCCGTAGTAAAAACCAATTTGACCTAACAAATTGTTAATGCAACTCGACAAAGATCACTTTAAATTAACTAACTTGATACAAATTATTAAATCTTTAAGTTTCTGCGTTCAATTACTAAGTGTCTGTAATTAATCTCAGCAGTACCAAAACAGTAACCACTTGCAGTGAACACTCTGCTAGTGTTCTCGATCCACAGAGATATTTCCTGCTATCTCGCCGTCTCGAAGCATAGTTTCCTCGCAGCAGACGGGACTCCGTACGCACCATGCGTACAGTCACGTGTTCGCCCTCGGCTAGGCTGTCTATCGTCAGTCCTGCACCGGCACACAAAAGTGGCTGCATCACACGGCACTCCATGCAGTCACTTGAAGTTTACCTCTGTGCATACATTTAAATATTTGCTCAACAAGCAAGTTTATTGCACTGTGGTGTCAAACATAACCAATTATCACTGTTTTTGTTCAGTTCACAGCCTAAAAGTTTTTAATTTCTATCACACCTCGTGAGAACTGTATATCACAAGCGTACTGTTCGTTCACTGGAGCAGCGCACACGTGGATATGTCACAGGTGCACGAAATGATACAAACTGTACATTGTTTGCTACCTTAGCTAGATAATATGTATACATATAATTTAATTTGATATCAAATCTGCAATACGTAGAAAATACGTGTTCTTCCTTGTATTGTGTTACTAGTTCAACTAAATAATTATCTGATACATCAAAATAAAGAAAACGAATTTTAAATTCAACATTTAGAAATTCCCTAACAGCAGAAGAAATAAAATCAAAAAGACAAAATAACAGCGACAGGACCATTAACAAAATATTACACTCCTGAAAGAAATAAAATTACTAAAATTTCTAAGGTATCTACTCGACTTAGCAAAAATAGATCATCAGGAAAATTAATATGAAGAAATACTTGTGGCAACACATTTTCTCAGTGATGTAGTTCTAATCATTTATTGACCAGTAATTTCCCTGTCTCATCTTGATGCGAAATCAAAGTCCTCAGCCGATGTGAAAGGTGTCAAATAGTTACGGTGACGGTGAGCAAAATCTTCTCGAATCTGCGTCGAGGAAAAATCAACCTCTGGGCTCTCTGGCTCCAGGGAAAAAACTCACTTCATCCCGTCGTACAAAAAAAATCACTTCCCAACATCTTCTAGCTGACCCTGACTTAGAATTCCTGTCCGTGAGCCACCTGCTCAGCTCTTAATAAACAACCAAATAGAACCTATTTTCTTCACTGATGACCTTCTTTAACACATATCGTCTCAGTTGCGTAATCTTGTACTTTCCCTTAATCTCCTGAGTGTCCGACGTCTCGAGCTCGTAGCAGTTGTTCCGAATTATTCTTTTTACTCGGTAAGCACCTCCGTATAAAAGAAACAGTTTCTTTGTAACGTTCTCCCAAAATTGTGACACTGGATGTCTCGATTAATACTAGGTCTTCTGATTTGAAGCTGTCGATTTTCGATTTTTTCATGTACTTCGCTCTTATTTCTGCTGCAACTATCAATCTTCTCTTGACTGATTCTTTAATTTCTTCTTCCATCTTGATGTCTTCTTCTCTTCCTTCTTCCAACCGGGGTAATGACATCGAATCTAATATCTCCGATCGCTTACTCGTGAGTACCTCGAAAGGAGTAAAATTTGTGTAAACATGCACGCAGTGATTCATGGCTAATTCCATAAAAAGTAATTTCATTCCCGTAGATATTAAATTAATCATCACGTCTTCTGAGTAAGAGATTTTGGTCAGCGCTCAAAACCCAGGTCTTTAGCGCTGGTGAAGGGTGACATGAGGTGAGTATGGAGCAGCGCCGGAATGAATGGGTGGGGGAAACGGGTGATCCCCGAGAAAACCCGGCGACCAGCGGCATCGTCCGGCACGATTCTCACATGCGAAAATCCGGGGACCGACCCCGCAGGGAATCAAATCCGGATCGCCTTGGTGGGAGGCGAGAGGTCTGACCTTTAGGCCACTGCGGACCCAACCCACGTCTTCTGAAATGAAGGAAATTTCAGCTCCGCTATGCTGCCGGCGTGTAGTTTTAATTCTGGGCATATAATTTCGCTTTATCCTTTCTCTAAGCTGTCATAATCACTTTGCAAAACTCCAGTTCGTCCTCGTAATAAAACAATGTATTCACGTCCACAACTTCATTATTATTTCTCCTTGGCTGCGAGAGAAGTGCGCTCGCCGCATCGCGTTCTTTTTCTGCGTTTATTGGGGAAAATTAATTTTTACGCCATAACTTTCTATACCTGTATCACACTTAATACCACTCGTGCATGTCCCCTGAGGTACTCGCGTATAATCGACTGGCGATCGGAGACTTGTGTCGTCAGTCGATCCTAGTTCAACGTCTTGTGTCGCGGCAGCACAGAACGAGACTTTCTTCTGTCTTCGTCCGCCTCCGTGAACTCAGGTGCCGTCGGGTTCAAAGGTTCCCGTCGTTCAAAGTAACCTTCGCTCGTGTTCTGGTCCGATTCTAATGTTCGTTTACTCCGTTATTCAGACGATGATTTTTTTTCATCGCGTCGACCTTCTATGTCACGCCGCTTCTCGTTATCGCAACCTTTCCTATCGTCACGCCTTTCCTTTTCTTTCCTGTTGTCATTGCGGCCACTTGAACGTGATCCGGACGAATCACGTCGCGACGACCTGCTTCTTCGTCTGCGCTTGTGAAAATGTCCTGGTCCTTTCCTCAGGTTCCAGAAATTATTGAAATTACCGCACTTGTGGTTGCGATATTCGCGATAATTGCCTTCGTCGTCTGATTTCGAGTCTTTAGATCTCGTAATAATGTTCACTCGGGCTTCACGGTCGTGTTTTTCCCGTTTCTAGAATCTGTCATTGCCTTGAAAATTTGAATTTTCGAAATTTCTGTCTCGGAATTCACCTCTCCTCTGCTGACATAATTGCCTCTCGAAGTTGTCGACTGGAAAAAGTGGTTCCCTAAATACTGTCAGCGACAAATTGTACTTTCCGGCAAACACAACTTGATAAGAAACCGACATGTGTGTGGTCAGCATTGAAATCAGCTCCATCTCAGACATTTCTGGAGTTAAATGCCTTCTACGCTCATAAATTGAGCTGATATGCTCGTAAACTTTCATTGGCCCGCTCGGATCATACCGCTCGGAATGCTACAATGACCTTACCAAGCCCTGCGTTCGAGGTCCCCAAAAATGAGCAATGATTTTTTTGTCGGAATTCCGAGTAGCTGTTTGTGACCGAGTTCTCTAATTCCCACCAGTACTTAGCGGAATTTTTTACAGAAAATCCTAAATATCGTAGACGTTCTGGGTCAGTGAGGTTAAACATGTCTGCGTATTCCTCGAATTGTTTCAAAAATTCGACCGGGCTCTCAATTTCAGCGTTCGAATACTTGGGTACAGACTTGCTTAGCTGCTGAATAGGGTGATGGGCCGGCGCCACCCCGCCGAACTCTGACGTAACCAAAGGTACATTAGCATGTCACTTTCCAGTTGACACATTTTTACCAGTCGATTCTGTTGGTGAATCGGCTTGAACTAACGAACGAACGAACGTTCGTTCATAAATCGTACGTAAGGATACGCAGTAAGTTCTTTCGATAGACTCGCAGCTACTGCTTAAGACGTTGCATTGATTCATGGTCAGCTGTTCATACTTCCGCGTCAGTAGTGTAGGAATGACGGTTCTATTGCAGGAGCCTAGGAGCCGGATCACCGGATCTGTTCAGTATTTGTCTCGTAATTATTAGTATATGGTCTACCCACGATCTTTGTTAATGTCCATTGTCTTGATACCTATCTAACCTCATTGGCTCCACCCTCCATTTTGTTTTTTTAATTAGTTTTATAGTTGTCATCTAGGTAGGGCTGTCAGTAGTTACTGATCGTCACCTAAGGGGCGTCGATTATTTACACTTTGGTACTGAGTCTTTCCACCAGGAGAGCTAGTAGCTATACCTATCGTATTTGATCCAGTGTCGTCTGCTAGATAGCATTGGTGTTGAATGTACTACTGGTTTAGTCCGTCTCTGTTTCCTAGGCTCACCGCTAGGTGCGCTAGCACATAAATCAGTTTTTAAGGGTACAAGGGTAATAACCTTGCCAATTCTGAGTTCGGTGTTCCCAGAACCTACATCATTGTTTCTGTACATCTCAAATGTTGCTCCACCCAAATTGTATATAATTAATTTTTTTTTTCATTAAATCCCATCACCTGTCTCTTTCTACGCTCTCGGTAGACACCATTAACTTATATTTCAACACATATTTTGTAAGGCTTAATTAAGTTTTACACTAATGAAATTTCTGGTTTTTAGGACCCTTTCCTTCTGTAATGTATCATAGTACACTGCTAGAAACTCTTCTAGTATGTTGCATTTTCGTAAGTCATTGAATAGGCCTACGTTCCACTCGTGTGGGTCTTAGAAAAAATTTTTTCTCTGTAAGATGTTTATAAGTAGTGTATGTTAGTACTATTTTACCTCTAGTAATACATGTCTTCTTCTAATTCTTGTAATACGTTATTCTTGCTTAGTTTTGTCAGGGCTTGGTAGAATTAACGTTATGGCTAGGCCATTTATTTAATATGTTTTTAATGCTGAAATAATAACTTAACCTGATCTAACCTGACCTCCTACCATGTTACATATCTAACCTTGCATCCTTTCTTTAATACTTTATTCTTTAGTTGGTATGACTTATAGTAATTTTCTTTACCAGTTTTATAAATGTTAAGTATATTTTATCATGCTTTAGCTTTTACACATGCTAGACTTCTTGGAATTCATTTATATTGTCCTGTACCTGTTCTGTGAGTTAGTTTCTCATTTTTTGTTTAGCTTCCTAACATTCATGCTGTTACTTTCGCCCTGAAATACTTGATAATATATATTTTTTTATTGCTTAAGTGTAGAAGGAATGGTTAATTTGTTTTTTGTTAAAATATTTTGTAGGTTTTATTTCTGTTCTTTAAATATCTTTCTCTTTGGTATAAGTGTTTTATGTACATTTTTTTTTCTCTCTCTCACTTCCTGTCTCCCACCCTCTGTCCCTCCCTTTCTCTTACACTCTCCCCCTCACTCGTGATCTCTCTTCCTCTCTCTCGTGCTCTCTCTCCTTATCTCTCGTGCTGTCTCTCCCTCTAGGCAATTACACGTTGATTTTCTGTGTTAGATCTTTAAAGACTGTTTTTAATTTTACATATTTGGTTCGAGACATTTTCTTCTTTGTTGAACTTTGGTATATGATTTCTAGTATCGCACATTAACTTTTCGTACTTTGGTTTAAGTATTTTTCTGGTCTGTAAGTAATTGTGTATGCCTGTATCTAGAACATTGAAATACTGGTTTCATTAATCTTCCATTATATCTATTTTCGGCAGATGAAAAATCTGAAGTTTTCCATTGGTGTCGAACTACTTTTACCCTGGTGACGGTGCTCATAACTATTTGTTTAGGCCCTGAAATATTTTACTTTGTGTTATGTGTACATACATTTTTAACTAATTAAAATGTGTTTAGTTGTGTTTGACCCGTGGTTCTTCAGTTATACGTTTTTATTTATACTACTGTACATCGACCTTATGTTGGAAATGGAAAATATCAATACCATTGTATCAGAATCTGGAGTATTTTGTACCAGCCAACTTACATTATAGTAGCATTTTGTCACCTGATCGTGCACTAACTCTACCTTTTCCTGATACTTATAGTAATAAACTCATTAATTTTGCTTTTGGGAAACATTTTATTTCGCAATAAAATACAACAAAATATATTTTTTAAGAATTTTATTTAGACAATTTATTATTTTGTATACAATTCTATTCAATATAATTATCGAGATGTTGTGAGACATCATGTCTAACTGGTAACTGTACTCAGAAATGCGGTGGTGTTCCTTGTTTCGCAGTGTAGTCATGGAGAGTCTAGTCATTTCTGCAGTAGTCTTCTAGTAGCTGCTAGTAGTGCAATAAATATTGGGTTTCTGATAGAACACATTCAAAAGTATTAGAAGTGACTGTTTCCTCAGTTGTAATATGTGTGTTACGAGCGCCAACATAAGTATCTTGATTTAGAAACAGAAATTTTTTTTTGTTTCATACACTAAGAAAACACGTTTTTGTTGAGTGCGTCGTTGTTCATGGCAGTATAACTAAACAGGTTTGAATTTTTAAATAGCGTGTGTCATTATGGCGTGTTTTTTTTTTTGTGGCGGTTTTGAGTTATAAATTCGATTTTCATGTGTACATATTTACGAGATACGTAACGGCAATTGTGCGGGTCGTATAAATTAGAGTCGATGCACAGAAAACAGTATTAAAAGACGTTAACTCGCAGGTATTTATAACTAAGATTACTATTGGTTATACATTTTATACAATACCAGTGTATTTAGTGAGTAAATATGGTTGATAACATTTTCAGCCCAGTGTAATGTAGATGTAAACATTGTACAAGCCTATGTAAATTAAAGCACGTGGCAATGTTTATGTTTACATACCGCGGAAAGATATAAACTGGCAGAAAATAGAAATTAATCAGGGCTATTTTGAGTGCTCACTTTATCCCGAATCACCTATATCAAGCTCGTTAGAAGCACCAAAGGAGAAAATTGACAGCTGAGAATGTCATACCGCCTTCCGTCCCAGTCATACCTGCAGGCGCGCGCTTGTACTTGAGCAACCGTATCTCGGTAACCGTTTGTCCCAGAGCGGTGTGAGATACACTGTTTAAAAGCTCAAATCTTAAGGAATTGCTTTTGTTTAGCTTATTTTTTGTTATTCGCCGTATTTTTTTCCTACAATGGATAGTTTTTTGCATGAATTCCATGATGTTTGGTGAATTGTTAAAGTTCGATCAATTTTTTTTATACTTCTAGTATATTTTATTGCTGTGTCTGTGTATATATAACTTTGACGTAGTCCAGTGGTTCATTTGAATCGATCCCGGTGAATGTCAGTTGATGCAAATATTTGTTGGAGGCACATTTGCGTCCTTGTGTCATTTAGGGTGACTTAGGACATTCTTGCACGAAAAAAACATGACGCCCACATGGGAATATAGGGGAATTTCGGTATGTTGTTCAGCAAGGTGTTTAGTATCAATGACAAAATTTTCAGATTTACCTTATTTTTTTCGAACTTTCTTTAAATATTCACCTAAAACTCCTGGGCTAAGAAGGAAATGGTCCTGAAAACGAGAAATTTTATTAGTGTAGAAATTAATTAGGCCCTGCAAAAAATGTGTTGAAATATCATGGTGTCTACCGAGAGTATAGAAAGAGCAGGTGATTGATTTAATGAAAAAAATAATAATTATATACAATTTGGGTGAAGCAACATTTGAGATATACAGAAACAATGATGTAGGTTCTTGGATCACCGAACTCAGAATTGGTATGGTTAGTACCCTTGTATCCTTAAAAAACTGATTTATGTGCTAGCAGTATGACCACATTCGCAGGGTATCTGATATACACAGAAAAACTACAAACTGACAACTGTGTATATCAGATACCCTGCGAATGTGGTCATATGTATATTGGAGAAACTGGCAGAGCTCTTTCAACACGCATCAAAGAACATAAAAACAACTGCAAGAAAGGCTAAACCCAAAAATCTAGATTGGCCGAACATGCATGGGAAAATAGCCACAAAATTCTTTGGGAAGACTCGAAACCGCTTACACAGGAAACTGACAAAATTAAGGAAAAATCAAAGAATCAGCCTTTATTATTAGCAATAGCAACATTCTCAGTCAACAGAGTATTGAATTAAAACATAGTTGGATCCCATTGATTAAGAGAGAAACCACTTTACAGCACAAAACAAAAACACACACTCAACCTATCACAACCAATCAGAGTCAATCTATGCTGCGCGACCAATCAGGAGACAGCCTGTCTCCCATTGGCTGAGCAGGATAAGTGGGCTTACCCTATATATACCCTAGGTTTTTCCAGTCTCCTCATCAGAAGGAGGAAGAGTTCTGTTCCGGCAGCCGCAGTGTGCACATCGTGCTCACTGCTATCTACCAGTCTACCAGACCTTCAGCTTCTGTCGCTCATCTGTGTGTTGGATACGTAACCGTGACAACTAAGGCACACAGTGTGAGTCGGTAACTATAGCTCACAGGTCGGTTAGGCAGGCCAGTTAGTTTAGAGTTCTTAAATTTCTA